>MU189057.1:6193-55683 GCA_016904865.1 Pissodes strobi | reverse complement strand
GGAACGCAACATTGCATTATGCTCCAACTATCTTTACTAGGCTGCCCTCGGCTGTAGGGGAACTACCTTTTAAAAAATTCAAAACCACCATAAAGTCATTTTTAATTAACATCCCTTTTACAGCATAGAGGAGTTTTTGGATTGTGATGTACTCCAACAGCTCGTATAATAGTGTGTACTGCTTATATATGTCAATGTATGCCAGTTTGTATATTCGGTGGCAAATGTATCTTGTCAAGTGTTTCAATTATATGTATAGATGTAAGTAAGAGTCATTTTATCTCAGTCTAAGTTCTCTTTGTGACAATGTTAAAAAAGCACTGTTCTTTTAAGACTAATAAATTCTATTCTATTCTATTCCACGATTCTCCAGAAACTTCAACAATAAACTGAATACCATTGAAATCTTCTTCGGTTTCACGAGGGCCTTTGACACGCTAAATCGTGCCATACTGTTGTCTAAGTTGGAGCAATGTGGTGTGAGGGATCTTGCATTGGAGTGGGTACGGGGATATCTGACCGATAGGACTCAGGCTGTCAGACTCACGGA
Source organism: Pissodes strobi (assembly GCA_016904865.1). Taxonomy (NCBI): domain Eukaryota; kingdom Metazoa; phylum Arthropoda; class Insecta; order Coleoptera; family Curculionidae; genus Pissodes; species Pissodes strobi. The sequence goes on along the minus strand of MU189057.1, from coordinate 55,133 downwards.
TACTACTGGTGTGTCTGTGTTTGATTGGGTGGATATAGAAACTAGTGTGCCCCAGAGCACTGTGCTGGGTCCGGTCCTTTTCATTCTTTTTATAAATTACCTTCCCATGCTGGCTCAAAATATTTATGTAACTTTGTTTGCTGTTACATCAGCAGTGGTGGCTGGCGAGAGCTATGAAAATCTGTGCATCAAGGCTACTCAGTGTGTACATGAGATTTCTACCTGTGTGAACTAAATGGGCTTTAAACAGCTCTAAGACAAACCAAATCAACTTCACAGCTCTCAGAATCATTTGAGACAGAAGTTTGTTGGTTAGGGAGAAACCCTCAATTCTTGTAGAGCAGGATTGTGTAAAGTTTCTGGGCCTCACGCTGGACCAGCACCTATCTTGGCATGGCCATACTGATAACATAATATGCAACAAATGAGCCTCAAAAAACTATGCTGTCTTACACTAAGAATCAGTGTTGACATTCCTACCTTTAAAACATTTTACTATGCAACCATCAATTCAATTATGGCTTATGGACTCCTGGCCTGGGGAAACTCTGATCACATTAGGACAGTGCTTATAGCTTAGAAGAGGATAATAAGAAGCATGTTTTCCATCTTTCACTGCGACAATCTTGTTGTGAGACATTTAAAGCAAACAAAATCCTCACAGTCATCAAACTTTATATTTTGCAGTGTGCCTGCTACATTTTCTCTAACCAAAAACTGCATACTAAAGTTGGGGACATAAACCCATATAATACTAGAAATGCTGACCAATTGTTTGTTCCAACTGCTCGCTTCTCTCAGATGCAGAATGGGCCTGAAATAACTTGTTTGATTCCTATTCCAACGGTCGCGCGGATAGGACCAGTAGAGATAGCTGGTAAAAAATTATCTTGCGGATTTTTTACTTCAAATACCTCGACTTTAGTCTTGATCATTGTACTGTTGTACCATTATTTCTGTGTATAGTTCTCGTAAGAAAACGATTTAACTTGCACAATAAAGTGTTGAGTCCAAAAATCGGGGTCGGAGCCCCGGCTATTGGAATTAACCATGCATGAAACGGACGACGATAACGTGTCTTTGCGGTCGGAAGACGCACGTATTAGTCCCCCTAACGAATTCGTTCAGAAACGAGTAAGATACATACACTCAAAACTCACTAAAAGGAGAGAAACCTGTGTGGATTGTGCGAATCTAGCCGATCCCCTAGTTTCAGTCACTTACAAAGACACCAAAACAATTCTAGCAGATGTAGACAAGGCACACCTACATCTTAAAAATGTTCATGAAGACATTAGGACTTCCTCCGCGAAAAGGAAGGAAACAATAAAAGCAAAAATAGACACAGGACGCAACACACAGACAAAAAGACCTAGAACAGCCGACGAAAGCTCCGACATGGACATCGAGCTAGCGCCTCACAACAGCATCGAAAAAACTATAGAAAAAAGCAACAAAAACGAACACACACATTCCTTAAACCCCACAGAAAGCGAGAATGTGCTAACATCGTCTACGCAGCCAACACAGTCTAATAACAAAGATGTGTTCAAAACACCTTTCAAAACGCTCTCGTTTTCGAAAAATATTAAAGCGGCCAAAATCGACATGGAAAGGCCACCCCCTATCCCCCTTGAAAACAGGTTCGAGCCTTTATCGGACCTGGAAGATGAGACAAGTAGTGTCATATCCTCGGCAGTAAGCGACAAAGCCAAAAAGAAATCATCGAGCAGAACCTCGGCCAGGATAAAACAAAAGGCACAAGTAGACCTAAAAACGAAAACAGGGCCACCACCACCCATAGTCATTGAGGGAAAACTCCACAGTCATGCTATTCTGCAAGATCAAATGAAAAGAATGAGCATAACTAAATACTCAGTAAAATACGCAAGGAACAGTACAATAATATACCTGAGCAACGAGAAAGACTGGACCGTATTTAAAAGGACTATAGACAACGAAGATATAAAATACCACAGCTATGCAGAGCGCAACCAAAAAACGCGTGCGTTCGTACTAAGGGGACTAGACGTGTCTTGGCCTCACGGGATATCCCCATTAACGACATTAAAAGACATCTAAGTGACGAATACGGATACAACATTAAATCCGTATTCGAAATGAAGAAGACCAAAGTACCACTATATTTGATAGTCACAGAGGCAACAGTAACGCTTAGAAAAATCCAGCAAGAAATTAAAACTCTTATGAGCATTAGGATAACATGGGAAAATAGGAGGAATACTAAGGCCATTATGCAATGTCGCAGATGTCAAGGCCACGGACATTCCATGACATACTGCAGAAAAAGTTTTAAATGCAGTAAGTGTGCACAAGCACACGAAATCACGGCGTGCGATAACCCCGAAGTGCGGTGTGCCAACTGTAATGGGCCACATAGGTCTATAGACACTAACTGCCCGGTCTACCTGTATAAATTAAACCAATTGAAACAAAAACAAAGCGAAACACAACAAAATAGAACTCGCTATGTTCCAGCACCCTTGCCCGCCACGCCGGCTTGGCAGGGGCAAGGTCGTCAAGACCAAAGCCGGGGTACAAATAGAACAGGACCACCCAAACCACCCCAAACCACCTCAAGGCCAGAGACAACCACCCCCAGAACAAAGCCACTATGACAGCAATTTTCCTGACACGCTCCGACCCCCTCAGCATGCACAAGCTACAAAAAGCGCAGTAAATAATACAGTAAGTAGCCCTGCACAAAACTCTAATCAAATCTTAACCAACCTTTTAAAAGTAGTAGCCGAAATCAACGCCACGGTGAATATAACTGAGTTGTTCTTTGCATTGGACGAATTCTTGTCTATGCTGAAATCATGCAATAACGACAAGGTTCAAATAATGCAGGGAACAATTCAGTTCTTTTCCGTGGAACTTTTTAAATACAATATCTAAACTGACTTGTTTTCAATGTATTTGTTCAACATATTATCCTGGAATTGCAACGGCATTAAGAATAAACTTGGGGAACTTAAGCATTTTTTGTACAAATCCGACTTTCAGGTTGTGTTTTTACTCGAAACAAAAATCGACCGCGATTTCAAACTTAAAATAAAAAACTATAACGTAGAGCGTTATGATAGGCCTAATCCGGGGGGAGGCGTGGTCTGCCTGATACACAGGTCACTTCGATATAAAAGAATAGTACGGCTTCTTACTACCATTGAACACGTCAGTATCGTGCTCGAAGGTGGCTCGTGTGTCAGCGGCGGGTACGCTCCCCCGGACTTACGCACTACGCAGGCCGATTTCGCGGCGTTTCTCGAGCCCGGCAAAAGATCTGTACTTTTGGGTGACTTCAACGCCAAGCATCTAGCTTTTGGGGATAGTAGTAGCAACCAAAAAGGCCGGATCTTGAGGAGCTTGTTAGACGACAACCTGGAAATCCTTTTTCTCCGAACACGAAATCCAACGTTCTACCGTGGAAACTGTATACCTTCATATTTGGACGTAGCAATCACTCGTGGAATGCCGCAGGCCTCACAGCCCAGAGTCATTTCAGACCTAAACTCGGATCACTTGCCAATCAAGATGAGCTTAACGAATGTTAGGCGGCCGGAAGCCTATGAAACTTTTGTTTCATATAGAAATCTTGACTGGAGAGTGTTCCGGGAGAGGCTTAACGAGGTCACTGTTATCCCGAGGCAGATTGAGAGCGTACAAGGACTGGAGGTAGAAGTTGACACACTAACCCGAAATATCCAGCGCGTCAGAGACGCCCTTTGTCCAGTGGTCAGGACGAAACCATTCGTGGAAACTCTTCCTGGCGAAATCACCAATCTCATCAATTTTCGAAACCGAATTCGACGTAGGTGGCAGAGAAACCGCGCAGTTAACGACCGCCTCAGAATTAACGCAATCACTGAGCAGATCAAAAGAGAAATCCGTAAGCACAGGAACGCGGTCTGGATGAGATTTGTAAACAAGCTAGTCACGGAAGATGGTTCCTTGTGGAAACTCGCGAGAAAGATCCGCGGTGCCTCGGCCCAAATGCCCGCAGTTCGCCACCAAGGCGAAGATATTATAGACGATCAGGGAAAGGCCGAGGCTTTTGCGGACTTTCTCGAGGGTGTACACGGGGAAATACCAGACGTCGTGCCATTGCACGCTCGAGACGCCGAGCAATTAGCGCCATTTTTAAACAGATCCTATCCAGTACCGCCTCCTGTGATGGATGGACTCTTAGTGACACCTGCTGAGATTCACTCTCGACTTCGAGAGCGATTAGGGCCGGTGTACCACAGGGAACGGTGCTATCGCCGCAACTATTTAGTTATTACATAGCTGATTTTCCTTCCCACCCGCACACATCCCAAGCGTTCTACGCTGATGATACCGCTCTCTACTCACACGCCTTTATCGCGCAGGAGGCGGCAGATAACCTCAGTGCCCATATGGAACTAGTGTCCGCACACTGCGACGACTGGAAAATACGGTTAAATCCGACAAAAACGGAATTGGCCGTATTTACCCGAAAGCGCACAAACATCGATGTAAGACCTATTACCCTGCATAACATCCCTATCCCTCCTAAAAACCACGTCAAATACCTTGGAATAATTCTTGATGGGAAGCTTAATTTTGGCAAACACGTCACCTATGTGCAAAGCAAAAATCAAGCAATTTTAGACAAACTTAGACCACTCATCAGGCATGGTTCATTCCTAAGCCCCAGAAACAAACTCACCCTGTACAGATCGATCACGAGGCCGAACCTGCTGTATGGAGCACCGGTTTGGTGCTCGATCGCCGACTGTCACATCACAAAATTACAAAAGCTCCAAAACAAACACCTAAGAGCGGCCCTCTCGGCGAGACGGTATACTAGAACGCAGGAATTGCACGAAATGGCTCGAATGGAGTACATAAACGTGTTTATTGACCGGATGGCTTGCAAGTTCTACGATTTTAGTATTCGCGGCTCGCCGAAAACCGCCCACATAGCTGATTTAAGGCATGATCCGGAGTTTAGGCCCAAACACGGGCCCATACACAGGAGAGCCTCCATCTACTTTCTGGAACCTCGTCCACCGTGATCGAATCTATCCTATCGCCCAGCATCCTTCACAAACATCCCTTATTTCAACCTTCCTAGCCTTTAAAAATCCAACGATAACCCCGCTCCATTACTAAGCACTCTTGGGCCGTACGCCATATAAATGCACTAGAGCCGTCCCTGTGCTCCTTGCTCCGGCAGGCGAAGCGTAACTACATGTAACCCAAGCCTAAACTTAATGTGCAGTTGCAATCTGTTCCCTCAATGAGATTATGAGACATAATCTCGTAACTTGTACCTACACGTATACATGTCTGTGTTGTCTTTTTACCTATATGTTTATGTGAACGTCTGCCTAAAACCCACCAAAGAACCGTGGAATGGGGTTTTTCATAGTGTTTTCCCCATGTTAAATCTCCCTCACCATTCAGTCCCGGAAAACAAATCAGCTAGATCTATTGACATCCGTTGGTAATCACAAACCGATTAAAGCTCTTGAAGGGTCTACAACAGGCCCAAGTAAGATTAGATTCTCACTGCAGGTCCACTTATCTGCTGAGAAACATGTTCTCGGGCAATCCATCGACCCAGTTGTAGCAAGTGCGTGCTGAGAGGAGACAGAGACGCCTGACTGAGGCACACGTCAGATTCCTCAAACGCATGAACTTGCTTAGAAACCATGAGAATATGTAATAGTAGATTTAGGTGTATATAACATGTAGCAACAACCAGTTAATAAATGTTATTATTATTATAAATAACTTGTTTGAGAATATTTCACTATTTAAAACGTCATCGTCTATATTTTTAAGAGGAGGGTCAAGACCATTTTAGCAGAAAATCCATTCTATAGATTGGGTGAATTTTTTGTGTATACTTTTTAAACTTTTTTATAGCTTAGATCATTATTTTATTATGTATAACTCTCGGTATAACTTTAACATGTTTTGGCTTTTAGATGTTTTGCGACAATTCCTATGCATGTAATGATACCATTCAAGGAAATAATAAATACAAAACAAAAAGTTCTAAACTAAAATATGATATTTAACATTACATTTAAAATGGTTTAAAATCAATTGTACAACCACATACATAATACACAAATGTTTTTTTTTTCAATAAAATTAAAATATAACATAAACATGTTGCTACATCAAACAGGAAAATTCACAGTAGGTCATTAAAGCTATTATTAAGGTATTCCTCTACTGAATAAACGGCCTTTTGTAATAAATAGCGCTTAATTTTTATAGAAAATTGTTTCACATCAGCTTCTCTAATAGCAATGGAAGTACATTAAAAAAATTTTACCATGGTAGTCAGTTCCTCTTCTGGTCCTTGAAAGTCTGTGCAAATCAGGGATTATGTTATCGCGATTGTAAGTTGAATGGTCATGAATATCACCATGTGAGGGAAATGTTAAGATTTTGAGTTCCCCAAAACACTGACGACAGCAAATATGGCACTCAAGCCCCTCAATAATAGGTATGGACCTACGTTGAAGTCTGAAAGCTTTACTTGAATAGGCACAGTGCACTCAGTTAAAAACCGCATATCGCATAAGCGATGAGAAGTAACCGTGATAAGTCGACATCAGCATTGTAACAGACACACATCGCGACAACGCCCTTATTAAATACATTATTTTAGATAATTTACCATATAGCTGTATTACATGCTCCTCCCACATAAGTTTAGGATCAAGTTTAATCCCCAAAAATTTCACATGAGCATCGCAGGGCACATCAATGGCGTTCTGCTGAGGAGTAAAATTTAAATTTTGGGTTTTAGATCTATTCGAGCTTTGCCCTGCTCAGGACCGCATACTGATTCACAAACTCCATCATCCTGTCATACACAATCCTTTTAAAGATTTTTGAGATTACACTTAACACAGTGACAGGTCTATAATTCCCAATATTAAGAGGATCTTTTTAAATATTGGAGTTACTCTTCCTGCCTTAAGGAGAGAGGGAAAACATTATTTTTCATATATTAAATTGGGTAGAAATGAAAGTGATAGATACTCCATATATTCATAAATATCACCCATCCGACCCCTTGGGAGAAATAACTAGGGCACAACATGGCTTCCTGCCGGGGATATCGACGGAGAGTGCAGCAGCCGGGTTGCTTGAACACGTTTATTGTAAGCTTGATGATGGAGAGCTGGTGGCTGGTCTCTTCTTTGACTTGTCCCGAGCTTTTGGTATTAATGGTTCGCTCATTTTGTTAGTTATTTTTTGTGTACTAGATCGGTCTCGTCACCGCTCTCTAGCCTCTCAAAGTTAGTTGAGTTAAAACTATCGCTCGAACAGCAGTAAAACGTGCTGTTCTCCTCTGGCCAAAGGTCAAATTCCTTTTTGGGCCAATTTCTCTTCTTGTATGCACAAATATTAGAGAATATTTAATGCACCTCAGATATCTTTGTTTAATATTGGACAAAGACCTGCTTTGGGCTGTTAACCCAATATTTCAAAGCAAGAAACGACGTAGCGTCTCTTTCCCCCTTTAGTTGAAGAGAATACGTAAAATGGCGGCACCGAATTGATAGCTCAAATGGTGCCTGTACTGTGCAAGTTAATTCAAGGATTCAAAGTGGAGTCCCTAGCTGATTAGAGTGAAGTAAAGCAATTGGAGATTAAGGTATTCTGTAAGAAAGAAAGGTGCTAGATTGAAAGCATAAAAGTTCATTTCATTTAAAGTCAGAAAGGACAAACAGATTTCAGTTTGAAATTGCATAATCAAGACTGTTTTTGTTTAGTTAGAAATAAATAACCTGTTTTGTAACATTAGTTTATGGATGAAAGGATGAATGCTTGGAATTAAAATAGAAATTATTTGTATATTTATATTTATCATATTTAAATGCAATTTACACCTGCATTATTAAATCAAATCAAACCGAATACATGTTTCAATTCCTCTCACTACCGTATAGTAATACAGTTAATTAGAAGTGGTTAATTAAGATACCACAGCCTTCTTTATGGTTTTAAACAATAAGAAAATCACTTGTTTATCCCGACCAATCTTGAAGCCATATGTGTTAAAATAAGTATAGACCAAAGAGAATTCCTATATGTTGTATGTATTTATTTTGTACCTGGTTGTGATGTAGATTTTTACCAACGTTTTTATCATTGTATTGAAACAAACCTTTTAGACTATAAGTGTTTAATTTTAGGTGATTTTAATCTTTGTGATCTTGTACTTAATATTCGTAGTGTGCCTATATGTGATTTTAACAGTTTTTATCATTTACAAGCTTTATACAAATCAATACTGTACGAAATATATTTGATGTTATGTTAGATTTAGTTGTAGTAAGTCCCCATTTACAGAACTCTATTGTGAAAATTGATGATGACCCATTGATGCCTGTGGATCAACATCACCCTGTTTTATCTATAGAGATTAGGGTTGGTCATAAGTTTGAAGAGTATCAACAAATAAAAAACAAAAAATTTAATTTTAAAAAAGCTGACTTTGAGCAAATGTGTATGTTATTTAAAACCACAAATTGGAACAGCATCTATCGCTGCAGTGATGTTAATGAATCTGTAACAACATTATATCAAATTGTTAATAACATTTGTGTGAAGTGTGTTCCAATGACAACCCAAATTAGTAGGGTCTTTCCTGTATGGTATAACGGTGAAATCATTAAAATAATAAAAGCTAAAGAAAAACTGTTAACTAGGTTTAAGAGAACAAATGTCAGTTTTTGGAGGAATAAATATAAGGAATTGAGACATTGGATCAGTGGAGAGTTGCATTCTGATTACTCTCTGACTCAAATGGCGGATCGAATCTTCCAGTTGTCTACTTCTTTCAGCTATAGAGACAATATAGTTATATGCATAGATTTAAGGTCCAATATGGATATGAATGTTAAAAGTTTGAGGAAGTTGTTTTCCATGGGCACATTCACAAACTTAATATTCTCTTTAACTTATAAAAAATCAGTTCCTAGTGGCTATATCAGTTTTGTCAATGTGTGCCAACAATTTCTCCATAGCAATCATGCTTCAATCAGAATTTTCGACAACATTGTTTTAGGTAATAGGCATAGACTTAGTAAAAAGCATCTTTGTCGGAATCTCGTTAATTATGTGCTAGCTAGCCGTGTTCTCTTTTTTAGAGTATCTGCTTCGGACAACTCTTTTTTAGAGTAAAAAATGACACGAGCATTTCAATTTTGCTCTTAAATATCCAGTCAATTCGCAATAAAATTGACGAACTTTTTGTTATGTTAGAAAGTTTAAATTATCCTGATATTGTTCTATTGGCAGAACATTGGCTTAAGCCAGATGAGCCTTTATATGTTCCCGGTTATTGTGTTGGCTCCAAGTTTTGTAGGTTGAGTAGAGGGTACGGGGGTACTGTCGCCCTTGTGAGTGAGGGGGTCTCTCAGGCTTTTGACCACTTTGATAAGTTTGATAACATGCTCGTTGAGAGGGAGTTTGAGTTCTCAATTTTACACTCCAGAGAATCAAATTGCTTTATAATATGCATTTATCGCTCTCCTGGATGCAATCTCTATATATTTTTAGATCGACTGGAGTCTCTTCTGTCAAAATTTTCACTAAAACACAAAATAATTTTAACTGGTGATCTAAACATTGATTTTGAAGACATTAATAATCGTTCGACCTTGGCACTACATAACTTATTCAACTCTTTCAATATTAGCATGCATGTCCATCAGTCCACTCGTGTAACGGACGCGTCATCTACTACAATTGATTACATTGCCTCTAACATCTGCGATGCTGTTCCTTGTGACGTTTTTGACCCGGCTTTATCAGACCATAATGCTATTGTAGCAAGTATTCCTCTAGCATGTAATACCTTGCCGGGAGTGAGTAGACCGGGTAGGATCTACAGCGCGCATGGATTCCGAATGTTTCGTGAGAGCTGCATTTCCTTCGATTGGGACTCTACATTGAATGCGGAGATCCCCCTGCAGTGCTTCCACGAGTCGTTGGCCAGCATTGTTGATGTTTCCTTTCCGGTTCGCTGTCTGAGGGTACGGAGCAGGGATCGCAAGCGGTGGTTGACCAAGGGCATTCGCACATCGTCGTCTAATCTAAGGTTTTGGAATGCTGTGCGGAAAAAGTACCCTAATAATGAAATGGTCCGGTCTTATTTCTTTGGGTACAGAAGGATGTACAGGCAAGTTATCAAAAATGCAAAAAAGATGTACTATTCCAAACGCTTGCGTAATTCCAACAACCAGCAAAAAGAGTCTTGGTCCATTGTTGGTGAAATAACTGGGAGAGTTTCCAATAATATCAAAATATCCAACATTAATGCACGCGACCTCAATAATTACTACTGCACAGTTGCCGAAAATCTGACTAAGGACTTGCACCCTGCAACTGACCCTCTATCTTATCTCCCCAACGCCCATGTTCCTGAGACGTTTTATTTTTCTCCGACCAAACCTCAAGAAGTGGATGAAACTATCAAATCCATGAAAAACAGGAGGGCTGCTGGTGAGGACGGAATTCCCTTGAACATAATGGCTCAGTTACCAATGGATGCCATTGTTGCGTTGTCTTCCGCCATTGACGTATCATTTGAGACGGGGATTGAGTTGCCAGGGTCATTCCCTTCTTCAAGGGAGGTGACCATGGTTCCCCGTCAAATTATAGGCCGATTTCTCTTGTTTCCACACTATCGAAACTGGTTGAAACCCTTGCGCGTAAACGAATTACTTCTTTCTTAGTTAAACACAAGTTAATAAATCAACACCAGTATGGTTTTCAACAGGGTAAGAGTACATCTGATGCTATGTTTGATCTCTTATCGAATTTATTTCGGGGTATCAACAGAGGGGAGACCTCCGCGGCAGTGTTCTGTGACTTATCTAAAGCGTTTGATTGCGTGAGCCACGGTATACTGCTGCGGAAACTATCGGTTTATGGCTTCCATGGTGTGGCTTCTGAGTGGTTTCAATCCTTTCTCTCGGATCATGTTCAGTTTGTGTCTTTGGGGGGGTGTTTCGTCCAGTAAGCAGAGTGTTCCATGCGGTGTCCCTCAGGGCTCTGTCTTGAGACCTACGTTGTTTCTAGTCTTCATTAACGATCTTCTTCAGCTTGACTTGTCTGGTTCCATCACGGCATTCGCGGATGATGCGTCTGTATCATGGGGTGGTCACGACGTAGACCAACTCAGGGCTGATATGTCCTCCGACATCTATAAAATTAAGGAATGGTGCGACTCTAATCTTCTCTGTCTAAACTTGTCGAAGACTCACATTCTTGGGTTTAACTGTATGGTAAACAACATTGAGATAGGTAATCATTCTATTACTTCTGTTGATAATTCTAGGTTCCTTGGGCTGATTTTGGATGATAGCCTAAAGTTTCAGCATCACATTCTAAAATTAAATAAAAAGTTGGCCTCTGGCTGCTACTCTATCCGTATTACCTCCCAAGAATTGGGGAAACACTTCGCCCGTAACATTTATTTTGCGAATGTTGAATCACACCTCAGATATGCCCTTCCATTCTGGGGTGGCTGTTCAAGGTATTTATTCCAATCAGTCTTCATCCTTCAGAAAAGAGCAGTGAGAAATTTATGCAATGCCCATCCTAGAGCTCATTGCAAGCCTCTTTTTATTTCCAATAATATACTAACCCTTGCCTGTTTATTCATCTTAGAAACTGCTTGCCTTATTCATAAAAACAAAACCGATTTTCCTAAGCGCCAACAAAACCATTTCACGAGACAGATAGACCATGTGCCCCTACTTATGCCTCGCCTGAGCCTTATTAGAGACTCCTTCATTTATAATGGCTTAAAGATATATAACCACCTAAGCTTGGAGATGAGACGTAGCCTAAATCTGAGGATGTTTGGGAAGAAGTTGAAAGACCGGCTGTTGTCGAAGGCATTTTATGGCATTGACGAATTCTTTAAGCAGGATAGTATTTAGATATGCTAGGTGTGCCATGTATTACTTAGTATTCTGTTAAGTGTGGTACTTCTGTACTTAGGGTATATGTATTTGTGTCAAGATTCAATTGACTACAAAATTGTGTATGTGTCAAAATTTTAATCATTCTTTGTCAATAAGATTTATTCATTGTAATAATCCTTGGACAATAAAGCACTTTCATTCTTTCATTCTTCTTATAATGGAAATTCTGAGTCTGGAGCAATGAACATTGCAAATGTGTTTGCTGAATGTTTGGGTTCCGTTTTTATTAGTGATATACCTGTGTGTCAGAATAAACTTCCTTCAAAGAATTATTTTTGTGATAGGGCATTTTCTGAAAAAGAAATTGGTAAAGCAATTAAAAAACTTAAAGGGAATAGATCAACTGGGCCAGATGGGCTGCCTGGCTATACTATTAAGGGATGTGGTGATTTATTGGTCAAACCACTTCTCCATATTTTTAACATTAGTCTGAAATCTTCAACTTACCCTACTCATTGGCGAACGAGTAAGGTAATTCCATTATTTAAAAATGGGGCCAAACATGAGGTTATGAATTATCGACCTGTTACTATTTTAAATGCTGTCTCTAAAGTTTTTGAAATGGCAATATTTGGTAGACTATATGATGAAGTTAAATACAATATATCCAAATGCCAATATGGTTTTCTACCAAATAAATCCACATTAAGCAATTTAATCACATTTTGTCAATTTATCCATAATGCAATTAATAATAAAACACAGGTTGATGTAATATATACCGATATGGCAGTGGCAGTGGCACACACACTAAAGGGAGACCCTATGGCGCTCGATGAGCGGTGTGTGTGCGAAGATGTTGATTGACACAGCTCTTGAATATTTGTGAGTTGTAATTAGTGGGAAACAGATGTCCTGGGAGTGAGTTCCACAGTGATGCAGTGCGCCAGACAAAGGAGTTCTGGTAAAGCAATGTTCTAGGTGTTTCCAGTTGTACGACGAACTGGTGCGCTCTTGCCGCCTGTCGTGACTGGCTGACAGGAGCTGCCAGGGGCGGGATGAGGCGGTCCAAATCCTGGGAACATCTGCCGTGAAAGTATCTGTAAAACAGAGATATCTCGGCTACATGTCTGCGATGTTCCAGACTATCTAGATTCCGGGTCAACTCCGGGTCGCCGACGAGACGCACAGCTCTCTTCTGAATGGAATCCAGCAGCTTTAGGGTGTGCTTTGGTGCGGCACCCCAGATATGTGAGCAATATTCTAAGCACAGTCTTATTTGCGCTTTGTAGAGCAAGAGCCAACTGCTGCGGTGTATAGAGTTTTTTGTTGCGAAATAGCACACCAAGCTTCTGAGAGGCTGATTTTGCGATGTTAGCAACGTGGTCATGCCAGGACATATTGCTGGTGACCGAGACACCCAGCAGTCCGATTGACGAGGATGCAGGAATGGTCGATCCTGCCATAATGATGTCAGGGCCCGCTGTATTGGCCCTCTTGGTAAACGTGGCTGCTTGGGTCTTTGCTGCATTGAACTGGACCAAAATTCGGTCGCCGCAAGTTTGAACTTTCCCCACGTCTTGATTAATTGCTGTAATCTGCTCATGTCTGCGGTGATGAGTCTCAGTCGCTGGTAAGGGTTTTTCTGATCTAAAGTGGGAGACAAGGGTACTGTCATCTGCAAAACTGTAAACAGGATTATTTCTTTCGGTCAGTAGATCATTAATATAGATGAGGAACAGCATATGGAGAAAGCATTTGATAGGGTAAAACCTCGGGGTAAAACATAGTCATATAATAGAATCTCTCTATCAGAACAATGTTACCAATAACTTAAACGAATTGACTAGCTCTTATCTGACAACTAGATATCAATATGTTGAAATTAAGGGTGCTAGGTCTGATATTTATTTAAGTACCTCCGGTGTTCCTCAAGGTTCCAACCTGGGACCCTTGTTATTTCTCATTGCAATTGTTCTGTCCCAGGTAAATCAGAATCATTACTCTTTGCTGATGACTTTAAAATGTATATGGAAATATCTTCTTTGGAGGATTGTGTTTGTTTGCAGATCAACTTAAATAAAGTTGTAGATTGATGTAGTGAACATGCATTTAAGTTTAATAATAAAAAATGTTCTGCTATGTCTTTTACTCTTAATAAAAATAAAATTGAATTCACTTATAATATTAATGGTTCAGTGCTAACAGGTTCTAAAAGTGAGAAAAACTTGGGTGTTATAGTTGACTCGAGCGAGGGGTGATTCACTTCTCGCAATACTGTCACAAACTCACTCGCAATCGCCGAAATCACTATCGCAATCATTCGCAATCGCTTCGCAATCAACGCAATCGCTTCGCAATCATCGCAATCGCTTCGCAATCCCCCGAAATCGATTCGCAATCCACGCAATCCTTCGCAATCCTATCGCAATCCATTCGCAATCGCTCATAATCCACAAAAATGTTCGTTAAAATAGGTGATATTAAGTACCAAAGGAGCGGCTACGTGCTAACTGGGTATAGTATTTGTCATAAACACGTATAAAAAATTGTTAGGTATTTTTCTCGGTATTTTTATGGTAAGCGTTTGTTCACAACACTTGAATTCATTGTCGTCAATAATACAGGGTGTTATTTAAGTACGTAGCCATACCTCAGGAGGCATTTCCTCGAGTGATTTTAAGATAAACATATAAACATAGGTCCGCACTGTTTCCAAGATACAGGATGTCAAATTTAAAAAAAAAATAGTTTTTTTGTAAAAATCTTAATAAGATTCTTTTGGTCGATTTTGTTAAAATTCGGCAGTAGTATTTACATTACAAGGAGCTAATTCAGCCATATTTAAATATTTTTAAGTCCATTGGCGCCCCGGAAGTCACTCACTTTTGAAAAATCATATATTTTTTTCAAATTTAGCAACTAAAAATACAACTTTCCTATCCCTTGTGTTATCTTTGTATCTTGCTTAGTTTTTGAGAAAAAAATTTCCTTTTTTGTGATATAGTCTAGGGACATGTAATAAGTAGTGGTGTTTTTTTTTCCTAAAGAGTAAGAAAGATATGAGAATAATTCAAGGGACAAAAAAGTTGTATTTTTAGTTTCTTAATCCGAAATAAATACCAAAATTAGAAAGAAGTCAACGGCGTACACTACCGTTTTTTTTCTTAAACTTGAACACTCTGTATTTTGGAAACAATGCATTTCCGGACCTATGTTTATATAAACTTTTCGTCCTAAAATCACTCAAAGAGTGAACTTTGGCCACGTACTTAAATAACACCTTGTATAATACCAGTTCGTATACAGAGTATCTCTTATACACTGCTAGCTATCTGACATTGAACTATACTGAACTGGCATTGGAGTGAGAAATCTATACAGGGTGAAACAAATTTGCCATTAGGATCTCGGAAACCATAAGAGATACGAAGTCTGTTATATGGGGGCAAAGTTGCGCAATTTAGGGGTCATCGATATGTCGTTGAGAAATTTAGAAAAATCCGACTACTTCCGGAGATATTCGTAGTAAACCGAAAAGCGGCTATTTAATTTTTATTTTTCCTGACTTTATTTGAAGATATAATATAACATGAATGTAACATTATTATTTGTTTATAAGATGGCAGTATCAAATTTTAATCTGACGTTTCGTGTCCGGGCTCCCATCATCAACTTCATTTCTTTAAATACGGACCTGGATTTTCTATTTCATTTTTTAGAAGGCTTTGTTCTCCCAAAACCAACGATGTCTCACACTTGCTAATAAATCAACAAATCCAGATTTTTTCCATAAGAAATAATGTGTTAGACAGAGATAGGGCAATCTCGAGGGCAATCTTTTCTGACTCGATTTCACTTATGAAAATATTTGTTACCGCTATTGGACAGGTGTGATACATCGTTGGTTTTGGGAAACCAAAGGCTTCTAAAAATGAAATAAAAAACACAGGTCCGTATTTAAAAAAAAAGTTGATGGTGGGGGCCCGGACACGAAACGCCAGATTTCAAATATGATACTACCGTCTTGTAAAGGAGGAAAAATGGCAACAATAATGTTAAATTCATTTTATATTATCTCTTCAAATAAAGTCAGAACAAAATTAAAATAAAATAGCTGATTTTAGGTTTATTACGAATATCTTACTGAGATAAATATTAAGGAGCAAAAAGAAACAAAAGGAAGATCGTTCTTTTCTAGGTGTTTAAGTCAACAAAGAAATGCTAGTAATGAAATCCACTCGTTTATTGGCTCTTTTCTAACAAGTTAGGAAGATTTTCAAGCGAATGGGGGGTTCCTTGAAAAACAAAAATAAGAAGTAAAAGGAAGATAAAATACCAACAAAGGCTCTATTGATATACGTTTGAAAAATTATTATGCAGTATGTTATTTACGGACATGGTACATTTGTAGAGTTGTAAAGGATGGATTGATAAGAGCTCCAACAAAATTAAATTCCATAAAGTAGTCCCTCGACACCTATTTGGCCAAAAGAGAAAAATGAAGACATTCAAATAGTGGAAAATAAGATCACATTTTATGAGCCAATACCACTATTGAAAAATTAGCATTTTTATCTACGGCATCAAAAATTATAAATCGAACAGAAATTTAAGGCTGCAAAAAATAGCTTCAAAGATTATTTGTAATTAAATGCACAAGTTCTTATTTCTGATTTTGACTGTTTTTCTGACTTGCTATTTTTGAACTAGACCATTTTAAAGTTAATTTATTGAGGTCAATTTTGCGTATTGGGGTCATACTTACCTATGTTTTTAAGTTTTCTTTGTATTTTTTGATATTTATTTTTTAATATTTGTATCTATTTTGCATTAAAGCACAGTCTAATCCAAATAAGCTATGTTTTTTTCTGTTTATCTTATAATAAGTTTGAAACAAACAACTGAGCATCAAAAAGCAGTGAAATAGGACACCCTGTATACCGGGTGACCGCGAGATTACTAACCAGGCGTTTTATTTAATTATACAAAAAGATATCAATACGGAATATGGGGAGCTTACCGGAATGTCCATCAAGAAAAGAATAGGAGTAAAAGCAATAATTAATGGGTCACTTTCGATCCAACCAGAAATATAGAAACTTTGTTATTTTAAATGAAACACCGGACAGATTTTTGCGGTATATTAACTATTAAACTACTAAAACTTTCACTTTCAGTTTACCTGTAGGTAATCCGGAAATGTTTAAATTTGACACTTAACCAGCATCCACTTAAATAATTTTAGTAGCACGTCCTGTATCCGAAACTATCATAGATAGGTATAGGGAGGGTTACATGACTTAGATTTTGATGAATAGGTAAAATCGAAAATAGCATAATTATACAGGTTGTTCCATTTAAAATACCTAACACAGTTTCCATTACGTCGGGTATGATGAGAAGTGATTAATTAATGTTTTTACGCCTCCTTTTTTTCCTTATAGCCGTTCCTGTAAGCTCCCTAAATCTCAAAATATATATTTCTAATGCTCTTTAAATGCTAACGATCTCAATTCATTTTACTGTTCCATAGCCGCAAAATTATCGCAAGACATTTCTCAAAAGAACGATCCTAGGAACTATTTAAATCACATTTCAGTGGCTGAAACATTCTTTTTTACCCCTACCACTGCCCTTGAGATTCATGACACCTTTTCTAATATAAAGAGTAAGAATTCTTCTGGTTGGGACAGGATGTCCTTGAGGGTGTTTCTGGCTTTACCATTTGAGGTGCTGCAGGTTCTGGCTGAGGCCATAAATGCCTCCTTTTTTTCTGGCAGATTTCCGGCCTGTCTGAAGAAGGCTGTGATTGTACCTATTCATAAGGGTGGGGACCATGATAGTCCCTCAAACTTTCGTCCCATTGCACTGTTGGCTAAAGTGGTCGAGAAGCTGGTTAAGGTGAGGATGGATTCTTTCATGAAGAGACATGGCCTTATCAAAATCAAATCAAATCAAAAATTATTTATTATGTAATAGTTACAGTGATTATTACATAAATGGTAACATTCGCGTGGGCGTTCTTCCATGTTACCTGTACAGAAGTAGGATATACTTATATTATATTACAGCCTCGATTACAGCACATACGCAGTTAGACTGATAACAGTCACTGCGAACTTACACTAAAACAGTTACATCATATTGAGCAGATGACTCTTATATTTTTGTTTAAAGGTAGCAAGTGAATTATCCACAATAAAGTTAAAAACATCTGAGTTTAACAATTCTATTGCCAGGAATGCGAATGAGTCCCTAAACTTGGACGTCCTATGCTGAGGGATGTGAAACCTAACTACATTCCTCAGATTCAAGTCATGCAAATCCCGCCTAGCTATCAAATACTCCCAAAGATATCCAGGGCATCTGGACTTATACAACTTATATACAAATACACCAAAATGAAACATTACACGATATTCATATTTAAGGATTCTATTCTCTATATACACTGGAGTTATATGATCAAACTTGTTCACACAGTACACAAAACGAATGCACGAGTTTTGAGCTAGCTGAAGTTTCCTTTTATATGCAGAACTTAAAAATTTAAAATAAACAACGCTACAATAATCTAGCTGTGGGAAGAGAAGAGACTCAACCAACATAAGCTTCACACTCATGGGCAAAGTATACTTAAATGCGTGTAGACTTTTTAGTTTAAAGTACAAAGCGGATATTTTCTTTCTAACATGAAATTCGAAGTCCAAATGCACATCGAATGTCAACCCCAGATTTTTGGCATATTCAACAGATGGCAACAAAGAGCCATTAATATGAAGAGTAACAAAATTACACAATTCAAATTTATGTCTTATTGATTTGGAACCTACCATCATACAATTACTCTTACTCGCGTTAAGCATTAGACCATGGCTGCTGGACCACTCGAAGATCCTGCCCAAGTCGCGGACCACCTGCCCGAGAGCATAGCAAGCATTCTCGGGAGCAAACCCAGCAAGAAGCTGCGTGTCATCCGCATAGAGATGCATGGAGCAATATCGAATCTGCCTAGGAAGATCGGAAGTATACAGGCTAAAAAGCAACGGCCCAAGGATACTCCCCTGTGGGACACCGTGCCTTGTTTTCACAGCACTCGACCTTGCTCCATCCAACTCGACGAACTGTATGCGAGAAACGAGATAGCTACAGAACCAATTGCAAACCTGTCCAGAAAAGCCATAGTACCGCAACTTGGCGATCAGCATATCATGATTGATAAGGTCAAAGGCCTTGCTGTAATCCAGAAGGACCAAGCAAGACATCATTGAGTCATCCATATTCTTAACTATGTCAGTTGTCACTTTACTAAGAGCAGTCGCGGTACCGTGGCCCCTCCGGAAACCAGACTGTACCTCAGGCAGGATCCTCTTGTCATAAATATATTCGTTAACCATATCACATACTAGTAACTCAAGCATTTTGGCCAATATTGGTAGAAGACAAATGGGTCGCAGCTCGGCAAAGCTCTCTATTTTGGGAGACTTAGGTAGTGGTTTAATAATAGAGGACTTCCACACCCCAGGAAACTCTCCACTCTGCAAACAGCCATTAAATAATGTAGCCACAACTGCCACAATGTGATCAATACTAAACAGCAACATATTATAGCTTATACAATCAATACCCATACTTTTAGATTTAATTCTAGCAAAGGCCTGGTATACATCAAGCTCAGTAATAGTTCTAAAGTTAAATCTTACATCATCCAGACCATCCAGTACATTGTTTCTAAAATACTCCAACACTGTATTATCAACCGGAACAGCCAACTGATCAACACTAGCAAAATAATCACTTATCTGAGTAACGTTCTTTAGATGGGTAGGAATGTCAATGTTACTTCTGGAATGTATGTTCCAGCTATTGATTTTAGACCAAAGTTTTTTAGAATCCTTTTTGGATTTGCTTAATTCAAAAGTCATGTAAGCTCTCTTTTCAGAGCGAATTGCAAATGCTAAATAGTTTTTAACATCCAAATAAAAGTCTTTGTGAACCCTGTCCCGTGTTCGTTTATATTTATTGAAAGCCCTTTTCTTTAGTTTTATGATTTCCTTTATGGTGTCCGTAATATAAGGTTTATATTTACGTTTAATGTAAGAACTCTTAAGTGGTGCGTGTCTGTCAAATACTTCAGTTAGCTGTTGGTTGAAGGTATCAAGTTTGGCAACAACAGTGTCTTGCCGCAACGCAACATCGAAGTCGATCCGCTGCATTTCTAAATCAAATTGATGGTTATTAAAGTGGCTGAAGTCTCTATAGGTTATGCTTTTTGGGACCGCTATTGGTGCCTGTATCTCAAGCGTGGAGAACACTAATCTATGATCGGTTACATTGATCATCGCCATAGTACCCGAATTTATAATATTTATGTTGTTTTCAATGCAAATAATATCAATTAAACTACATGAATTTCTAGTTAACCTAGTGGGTTCATTAATAACTTGCGTAAGATTAAAAGTATGCAGAATCGACTCTAAATGGTTGCTCTCCACACTTTCGAGAAGGCAATTAACATTCAAGTCGCCCATAAGCAGGGTATGGTCATACGAAGGTGACAGCACTGAAAGTACATTCTCGATGCACTGCACTTGCCAATAGTTAACTAGGGGAGGGCGATATAAAATACCAACCAGTATTTTGCTGTTTTTAGACATTACTTCAATCCATATTTGTTCTACACGGCTCCCCTCGTCAAGTAGCATTGACACGTCCACGAGCTTACACCGTAAGTTTGTTGACACATATACACCCACACCTCCACCTCTGGTCACTCTATCGACACGATAAAATTTGTAACCCGAAATATTTAACAAATTATCCGGATACTCTGGGTGTAACCACGTTTCTGTGATGGCTAAAATGTGAAATTGTTCTTGAAGTAACAAGTCAGTTATATCGGTAAGAGAGGGGATGAGGGATCTTACATTGATATGAGCCACATATAAACTTTTTGCAGGGGTTATACTCTGTGGTTGCTATTTAAACATCTGGTTTTTAAATTCGTCAAGTTTTTGGTTATAAGTAGGACATTGATAACTCCAAGCCGCATGGTCGGCATTTACTTTACTATTTGTCTTTAGGTTATACTTATCACAATTAATACACTTTAATGTTGTTTCATGGCAGCTCTTCACCTCATGGTCCTTTGCACATCTCGGGCACACTATGTTATTTTGACAGTTAGTTGCCAAGTGGTGGTAACCGCAGCATTTATAGCATCTTCTGATTTCTACACCATCAAACACCCTACAGTGGTCATATCCGAGAAACACAAAACCCTCATCCATAATATTTCTGTAAGTCATTGGACTTACTTGTATCAAACATTGAAAATGTGTAGGCTTGTTCTTTAGCGGCTTTATGCTCAATAATTTTAGTTCGCCACCTTTGTCAAAAATTGATTGGTTTTGTTGCTTCAGCATCTTCAACAACATTGACTCATCATGTTTTTCTGTGATCCCAGAAATTCTAATCCGATGCTGAAAATTACTAACATTATTAACCTCGTATTTTTCCGGTAATTTTTTAGATATTAACTGTTTGAGTCTATGTGCGTCATCTCTTGTGGGGCAATTAAGTACCATGCCCCCATTACTGGTGTCCCTTAAGCATTGAACAGCAATATTTTCACTACAAGGATTTACGTTTTGCAGCAAATCACACTTTGTAGCAGCTACACTTTGAGTAGTGTTTATTGGCCTAACAACAATCGTATTTTTGCTTTTAACAGCTTTAGCAAAAGTTTGAGCTTCATCCTTCTCTAAATTTTCATTTTGAATTTTTTCAGCTAGTTTGTCTAAATTACACTGGACATTCTTGGTTGTGTCGCTTTGATTCTTACTCAGCTGCTCTATTTTGACACTCAAGTGTGCTACTTCGTTAAGAACTGCACTAAAATGAGAACTTTGTTTTGTTAGTATTTCTGCAAAAATGGCACTCTTGATGTCCTCTATAATGTCTTTCTTCAGCTTATTTATCAACTCCTCAACATCAGATTCTGGGCTTTTTTTACTCTTCGTTCGACATTCTTCGCAATAAAAACACAAAGTGCGCAACTTCTTTAATTCCATGCATCTTACTTCTGACGCGCTAAGCTTAGCACATAATGAACAGTATTTGTCACCGCAGAGCTCACATGGCCACAGAGATGCCTTACTCTCATCTGTTTTGCAGTTCCTGCAATTCATATTGGCGTTTATTTTATTCCATATCGCAAAACATAAACTGTAGAGCAAATTACAAACTCCGGTCCTGTCCCCCGAGGTTTCTGGGCTTAATTATGTTCTTAGGAAAATCACCGTACACAATCTGGCAACACCGATCAACAAGCCGGCCTCATCGGGAGATGGAAACACGTGTTGTTACTGTTGTTTTAAGTTTTTCAGGTTTCCACTGAGGACGCTATCAATCACGCACAGTTAAGGGAGTTTAATTATTCCAATATCACTGATTTTACCATTAAAGTTTCACCAAAATCAGGATTATTATGAAAAATACACGCACGAACGTAAACAATCAATGCACGCTGTTGCCGCTTCAGCAGGATATGCTTATGAGCACGCAATAGTTTGGCTTCCAAGAGCTGATGGGTACGAGCGATGCTATTTTCGACTTTCTCGAACATCTGTACATCCGGCTGAATTCTGGAGAGGTTGCTGCGGCAGTATTCTGTGATCTGTCCAAGGCATTTGATTGCGTGGATCACGGAATACTGTTGTTGAAACTAGAGATGTATGGATTTAGGGGCATGGCGTTGGAGTGGTTTCGATCGTATTTGTCTGAGCGTGTTCAGACGGTCGTGTTTGCTGGGGGCAGCTCGGATGAACTGAGTGTGAGGGCCGGCGTTCCCCAGGGCTCTGTCTTGGGGCCACTTCTGTTCCTGATTTATGTGAATGACCTTTCGCACCTTTCGATAGCGGGAAAATTCACCATGTTCCCCGATGATACCACCATACTCTGGCATGATTCGGATGTCCATCATCTCAGATCCAGTGTAAGGACAGATTTGGTGAAGATAAAGCGGTGGTGTGATGCAAATTCTTTATCATTTAATGTTTCCAAAACCAACATTTTAAATTTTAAGTGTGCTGTGGAGGATATTTATCTGGAGGGTCAACTGATTCCAACACCCAACATGAACAAATTTCTGGGCTTATCAATAGATAACTCTTTGAAGTTTGAAGATCATATATTGAATGTTTCCAATAAGATCTCTTCTGGTTGTTATGCCCTCAGGGTAATTTCTAACAGTTTGGACTTCTCCATCGCTAGAAATTCTTATTTTGCTTTGGTCGAATCCCACCTTCGATATGGTATTTGTTTTTGGGGTTCATGTGCTCACTACTTGTTCAACTCTGTGTTTGTCTTGCAAAAGAGGGCAATCAGATATATGTGTGGTGCAAAGGTTCGCGATTCATGTCGTCCATTATTTGTAAGACATGGCATTTTGACTCTGTGTTGTATATTTGTTTTGGAGACGGTTTGTCTTATTTTTAAGAAATACAAGAGTGAGCTATGTATAGGTGGGCAATATAATATGCGTCACACTCACACCCTTGGGTTACCCATTCCACGCTCAGAGCTAGTTAGAAGCTCCATAATTTATGGAGGCAAGAAGATCTTTAATCATCTCCCCTTGCGGTTGAGAAGGCAACCATGCATTGAGCGGCTCCGAAAACAAACAAAACAAGTGTTATCGGAGAAGGCTTACTACAACCTAAATGAATTTTTTAGTGATAGGATTGATTGAAAAATGTTTGTGAAGATTGTTCTACTTTTTATATCGTCTTTTTTCTCTTTATTACTCTATGGACTGGTGTGTTTTTAGTATGTACTTAGGAATAAGTTTTATTGTAACTATCGACCTTTTAGATATTAGATATGGAGTAGGTATGGCTTTGTCAACAACTTTGTAAGTTACGGCAATAAAGCTATTTTTTGACTTTGACTTTGACGTTAAAAATGCCTGGTCAGTGGTCAGTATGATCTCGAGGTCACCCGGTATACCTATATAATTTTTGAACCAAAACAGATTTCCAAAAGGCCACAAATAAGCTATTTCATTTTGTTGTTACCTAAAATTATCCTGTTCACAAAGTTGTCATAAACATGAATCCATTGCCAGAACTCTCTGTGCTCATTGGTTTGTTTCATAATAATTAACAAAATATAATGGATAAACTACCCTAGAACTTTTGTATTTCTTTTTTAATTTTTAGGATAGCTTTTAATTGGGGCTTAAAATTTGAACCTGGTTGATAATGTAAAATATTTTATCTCTATTGATGATTTTTGTTTAATCAAAGTCCATGTTTTAACAATTCTAATTTCTATATTTTCATATTGAAGAATATTTCTAGGTTCCATAACAAACCTACCTATAGTTCCCTAAACCCGAGCGTAAAACTAACTATACGTTTTGTAATTTGCAAGACACTTTAAAAGAACATGAAAACGCTTTCTCAATCTTTAGAAATCCCTCGCAATCCTTGTAAGTCTTTCGCAATCCTTTGGGAGTCTTTCGCAATCCTTGGGAGTTCTTCACAATCCTTGGAATTCTCTCGCAATCTTATACACAAACTCGCAATCTATCGCAATCCGTCGCAATCTTTCGAAATCCCTCGCAATCTGTCGAAATCCCTCGCAATCCCTTACTTTTCGCAATCTTGTCACAAATTTTACCCTAGTGATTACCCCCTCGGACTCGAGTTTAGCTTTTACAGATCACATATTGAATGTGGTGAATGAGGCACATAAAACAATGGGATTCATCATCAGGACCAGTAAAAATTTTAATGTTGAGTGTTGTTTGAGGCCGTTTGATAGTCTGGTATTACCAGGGTTGGAGTATAGAAGCATAGTATGGTCTTCCTATTTTGAAGTTTGGATTAAGACTGTAGAACGAGTACAGCGTAAATTCCTTAAATAAATAAATGTTTGTTTTTGTTTGTTTGCTTTTTTGAGTTGTCCATAATTTTCGTTTATTTATGTGGTTTTAGTCACAAATAATGTCTGAATTTGTGTTGGAAGTAACCTTTGGAGTTTTGTGCTTGTGAATTGCGCAAGGTTTCGGCTTAAAACTGTGAATTTATTAAAAATTAGTGTGACTAAAATAAAGTAATTTTTGCCACGTTGCCAGTGCCTCCCATTGAAAATTCTTGGGGATTATGGAGGAACTACAGTGTGCATTTTGTGATCAGATCTGCTATTTTAAGGAGAGCAAGGGTTGTTTGTTTGGTTGTGCTTGTGATAATTGCAAGAAAGTCTCTTGTAGAGATTGCAGCAAAATTTCTTCCCAAGAGATCAGATGTGCAATTGCTAAAACTAGAACAGTCTTAGTCTGGTGCCGTGATTGCATAGGCGAATTTTCCAAATTCGATTATGTAAAGAATTTTGATAATACTGTTGATGCTGGAGTATCTACGGAGCCATTTAATAATGGAAGTCTTGAATCGAGTGGTGATGTCATGATGAACAACATAACTCGGGAACAACTGCTCAATGAGGTCTTGGAGGTTATTGAGGAACGCCTTGAAAATAAGTTTCAAACTATGTCCAGAATTATCTTGGATAGCAACAAGGATCTAGTA
This sequence comes from Pissodes strobi, assembly GCA_016904865.1. Lineage (NCBI taxonomy): Eukaryota > Metazoa > Arthropoda > Insecta > Coleoptera > Curculionidae > Pissodes > Pissodes strobi. Next base: position 29,584 of record MU189057.1, on the reverse strand, counting down.
AGATTTTTATTGGAGGGTCGAAAGGAAAATCTGTGCTCACAGGATGTTTGTGTCAATGTGACAACGCCGCCCCCTCAGCCCATGAGGACGGGAAATGTCATAAAATCAGCTGTTCATCAAAACGCTGCAATACAAACCAATGTTGCCAACCATTCCTCTTCATCTTCTGTCAATGGGTCAATGGCCCGGAGCAATCTGCGCCATGAGGAAGAAAGAGAGAGAGGAAAATCTGAAAGGTGTCATCAGTCAGTTGATGTAAACAATGAATCAGCTGAGAACCAGCAAGGATTTACCATCGTACAAAACCGAAAACGCCGGAAAAATAATAACTTTGTCATGGGAAAAGCACATTTCCGAGGAGATGAAGATTTTTCAGGATCAATGCAGAAGGAGCTTTTTTATCTGGGTCGCGTTAGAATGGGGGTAACCCCTAGCTTTATTGAACAACATATCAAAAAGCAGTGCCCTGAAATTAGGGACCTTAAGGTTGAAACTTTGCCTGTTAAAGGTGAGACTATCTCTTTTAAGATAAGTATACATTCTGATTGTAGGGATGATTTTTTGAGACCTGATATTTGGCCTAAGGGGGTCATTCTGCGAAAATTTTGGGTAAACAAACGTAAGCCTGAAAATTTTCAAAGAGACCGGGGCAATCAAACCCTAGTTTAATAAACGGCTCTTCTCATCCAAGCATTTCTGTTTACTATATTAATACAGGTGGTATGAGAACAAAAATAAAAAGTTTTCAACAAGCATTGAGTTGTTGCTGTTATGACATTATTATGATAGCAGAAACTTGGTTAACATCTGACTTTTCTGATGCCGAAGTTGGAGTCTCAAATTATGACTTATATAGATGTGACCGTGAGTCAGGTTCAAATACCTTAAAGGTGCGTGGGGGTGGGGTATTGATCGCAGCTAAAAAACATTTATTCACACAAAAAATTATTATTCCCTCTGTTGAAGCTGATATTTATCAGGTTTACTTAACATTCAGTGTAAAAAATCAATCTTTTGTTGTTGGCTGTGTCTATATACCATCTCCATCGCCTTACCATGCTTATGTAGCACATTGTGATTCTCTAGATTGTGTAATTGATGAGTATTCTGATAGTTTGTTTGTCCTGGCAGGAGATTATAACTTGCCTCAGGTTAGATGGGGTAATGATGATCTTGGTCTGACTGCTGATTATGAGCATAATGACTCGGTAAATATTATTGCCAACTATTTTAGTTTCCACAATTTTTTTCAAAAGAATATGGTTTTGAATAACAATGGAGTTCTTTTGGATCTGGTATTTACTAGTTTGAATTCAATTGAGGTAAGACCTGCTGTGGACACAATTTTTGAAAATAGCTTACATCACACAGCTATTAGCTTTGACATTTATTGTGAGGAAGACTGTGAGGTAATGAATTATGAAGAGTATTTTTATGATTTTAAGAATGGTGATTTTCTTTCAATTAATTATCATTTGGCTAGCATAGATTGGGATGCTTTGTTTAGTAATAAAACAACTAATGAAATTGTAACTTTATTTTATGATATTATATACTCTTTAATAGAACAATTTATCCCTCTAAAGAAATATAAAACTTCTACTTTTCCCTCTTGGTTCTCTTCTGAACTTCGCCATTTGATAATACAGAAAAAACAAATACATAAGAAGTTTAGAATTAGTGGGTTACAGGTGGATTATGAGCACTTTGTGTCCTTAAGACATCAGTGTGAAGTTTTGAGGGATGCTTGTTATGAACAGTACATCAATAGAATGGAGAGCAACCTTTCTGCGGATCCAAAGTATTTTTGGTCATTTATCCAAAGTAAAAGAGGGACATTTAATATTCCTTCTAGAATGACCTATAATGGCAAGGTTAGCTTGAATGCTAAGGACACTGCAAATATGTTTGCTGAGTGCTTTTCTTTGGTATACTCAGATGAACAACTCAATACTGTACCTTCTTTTAATTTTGAAAATTCAATTTGTTTAAGTGCTGTATCATTGTCAGTAACAGAAGTATATGATGTTATTGTTTCCTCTAAGAATAGGATGTGTTCTGGACCAGACGGAATCCCAGCATTTTTTCTTAAACAATGTTTGTGTACTGTTACGAGACCCATATGGATTATTTTTAACTCTTCTCTTGGTTCGGGTTGTTTTCCGGCCCATTGGAAGAAAAGCTTTTTAAAACCGATTTTTAAATCTGGGAATAGAAGTGACATGACCAACTATCGTGCGGTTTGTAACCAATCAGAGTTACCAAAATTACTGGATTGTCTTGTTGGTAGGAAAATAGCATGGAATTTTAGAACTGTTTTTAATCTGGAACAATTTGGATTTGTGAAGGGAAGATCAGCTGATGTCAATTTGGTTTTATATGTTAATCACATATACAATAGTTTGGAGAGGGGATCTCAGGTTGACTCGATTTATACAGATTTCTCTAAAGCTTTTGATCGGGTCGATCATGGGGTCCTCTTAGAAAAACTAAAGGCTCTGGGTATTGTTAACCCTCTTCTTCAATGGATATCGGAGTTTGTTGGAGGAAGAACTCAGGTGGTCAATCTTGGAGGCTCATTATCGGAGGAAATATGTGTGCCGTCAGGGGTACCACAGGGTTCCCATTGTGGCCCTGTTTTGTTTTGCCTTTTCTTGATTGATTTGGTGGACTATCTGAAAAATTGCAGTGTTTTGATGTTCGCAGATGATGTAAAACTCTTTAGAACCATTGAGTCTTTGAATGATGCTGTTCTTCTACAGGAGGATCTTCAATCGTTTTTTGATTGGTGTACTTTAAACAAAATGTCACTTAATATTGACAAATGCCATAAGATTACTTTTTCAAGGCAAAGAAAAACTATAAATTTTATTTATTCAATAAATAACTCTCCAATTAACTCTAAAGCAGAAGTCTCTGACTTGGGAATCTGGATGGACTCAAAATTGTCATTTGAGAGCCACATCAATCAGGTAACGAATAGGGCAATGAGGGTGCTTGGTTTTGTTCAGCGTTCAACTGTTGACTTGTCCTTGTTTACTTTTAGAATGCTTTATTGCTCCCTTGTTAGGCCAATTTTGGAGTATGGGTCAGTTGTTTGGTCCCCATCTTACAATTGTTACATTGAACAGCTAGAGAGGGTCCAGAATAAATTTTTGAGAATTGCTGCATTTAGGAGTGGATATCATAGGGATGAATATAACTATCAATGGGTAAGGGATAGTCTAAATTTGCCAACACTAGAATCAAGAAGAATTCTACTAGATCTATGTTTTTTACATAAGGTAATAAATGCTGCTATAGACTGTCCTCAATTGTTGTCACATTTTAAACTTAGAGTTCCTTCTCGAAATAACAGACAGTCAGAAACTTTTATAGTACCATTTCACCACACTAACTATGGCATGAATGAACCAACTACACGACTGGTTCGCAGGGCTAATGGCCTGCTGGGACAAATAAATTTGTTTGGCTCTAAATTTGGTAACTTTAAGAACAAACTGAAACAAATTTTGTAAAATATTCTATCATCAACCCAATTGTTCCCTTGTAAGTGGTTCTTGGCTGTGTTAATAGATTTAGTGTAGTTACTGTGATTTTGTTTTGTGATATGTGATACTTTTTACGTAATATGAATGTAATTTATTATATTTTGTATGTATATTTTCATAACTACAATGTAAATGGATTCCGTTGATAAATAAATAAATATATGTTTTTAAAGAAATTTGGTTATTATCTTAAGCAGGGATATGACCATAATAAACTGTTACAGGGATTTAACAGATTACGCTTAGAGAACCGCAGTATTAAAAATTGTCTGGTGTACCTCAATAAAATTTTGACAAATAAAGTTAATTCGCCCGAAGTTCTGTCAATGCTTCCATTCTACATCAACGTTGGACATACACGAGAAAGGAAATGCTTTCAACTAGATTTTCCTAGAACAAATGTTTACAAAAATTCGCCTATCTATAAAATGTGTAGTTACTTTAATCAGTTTGCTAGTGACTTGGACTTGGTCATGATTAATCTGATTTTACAAAACTTATGGGGGAAAGACTGTACGACTTCCAGACACAGACCTGAGTGATAGTTTGTATACTGACTAATTAATTGTTATTCCTTCTTATCTTAGTGTGGTATCTGTAATTGGCATTTTGCTGTTGATACTCGTGAATAAATAAATAAATAAATAAAACACTGCCACCTTTTTTTTATATTCTGTCAATAGCCCTATTATAATAGTTCTTGAATTGAAAAGTAGTGAATATTGTAAGGTCAAGTTTTCCAAGCACTTTTTACTTTTAATCTATTCTATACAGCATGAGCTATCAATTAAAATTGAAAACAAATGGTTGGATTTATAATATTTAAAAGATCCTATTGCACCTAGGCCATCAACATATTGTATCTCCGATTTTGCAAATTTTCTTTTTTACACTGGAAAGGAGATGTCCTATAGAGTAGTTTAAACCAATAAATTATAAGAATATAGGGCACTGTTATCTTAAAGTTTAATATCTTACCTGCTGCCATTTATCCAAATTACCTACATCAAAATGATCTACATTTTGAGTGAACCATCTAGTAAAATTCCTTGGCTCATTAGTAAGTTCACATTTGCATGGGACACCCATATTGCCACCCTTAACTCTTCCATTATGAAAAAAACGCCATGAATAAGCACTGACAAAAATTGAATAGAATACTAGAATTGAGAGATGCCTCATTGTGGGAGCCTGGTGTGTGTCCAATTATAAATTAAGCACTAATTTTATACCGATAAAAAGTTCATTACGCAGATATCTGAGCCTCTAATCATTTCAATGGAAGTTTGTTTGTTGTTCAACTTGTTTACAAAATATGTCTTGCTTTTCGAATAAGTTATGATCATTATAAGACGAACGTATATCGAATTAATCAATCAGTTTATGCTTATCTATTGCTCCAGATAATGACAGTGACCTGAAAACAAAAATTAACATCCGAGATCCGAGTAAACTAGAAACGTAAATATTAAAAAAAAAAGTAAACATAGGGAATGCGCATGTAGGGGCGGAGCCAAGATTCAAGGCGCTTGTCATTCGGCTAGCGCCACGGATTCCACTTTGGCTCTGACATTGTACACCCGATCAGTGTTACCAGGTCTACTATGTTTATAGTAGATCTACTATTTTTGACCTTTGGCTACTATTCTACTTTTTTAAAGGTAAATTCTACTATTATTTATAGAAAAACAGAATACTTGATTTAATATCCTAAAACTACAAGAAAAAAAAAAAAAAATTTTTTTTTTATATATTCAAATTCAAATTCAATATATTACAAAATTTATAGTTTACAAACATTTTATAACATACAATATTACTTTATAGTAAACAACATTAATATTAGGTACCTAGAAAACCTAATTCCTGTATGTACCAGAAGAGAAAATCTATAACACTGGAAAAAATGTATCTTAGCATGTAGACCTTGAATTTGACGTATACATGTATTTATTAATTATAATACATATACTAGCTATCAAGTGCCCAACGGGCAAATCCAAGATTCAAAAAAAAAACAATCAAAAACTCCCCTCCAAAAATTGCCACATACCAAAAAAGAAAACCTATTGAAATAAACTGGAGCCAATTTTTCATTTTAATTAAACAGAAATCTTAAAATTCTAACATATATTCTTAATTATTCTTGTGCAGTGCGATTACGTTGCTATTTTTGTGCAGTTTTTAAAATTGGCACCACCACTACAAGTTCTGTATATACATATAAGGGGCTCACCGGCTCGTCCTTTGAATCGTTTAAACGTCACTGGCATTTTACTTACGACTTGTGAGTATGCGTGTTTACTCAAAACCGACTGAATAATTTTAAATAGGATCGTTTTTAGTTTTATTTAAAACCTAGACAGTGAATTTGTAATCTACTATTTTTTTTAATCAATCTACTATTTTTTTTACATCAATCTACTACCTAACTATAAAACTGATCTGGCAACACTGCACCCTATCAATTGTTCCAGGTTCCAGGTTTTGTTTATGGCGTTGCTCCTAGGCAATTGCCAGCTCCATTACTTGATGACCACGTAGTGTCTGGATCTAAACCATCACGTGACCATCGAGCTTTACACAAATATAAACTACTGAATTGCACAGACAGAAATGGTCCCACAGGGACATCCGGTCCCTCCCGGCCTGGGTACCGGCGTGAATGGGTATTTCTTCTGGCTATAAACTATGAAAGGCACAGAATTGCTTCTGGCTAAGCTATGAAAGGCACAGACTACGCTGGCTATGACATCCGGTTCTTCCTCGGGGAGAAAAACGGTCACTAAACGTTTGCCACGTGTCGCTCAATGGCCTGTGCCAATAGCGCTCAAAGAGCCGTCATCGAACGCGTCTGCACTCGACCGAAGACGAATCGGAAGTGTTGTCATTGGCATTTATCATAGAGGAATATAAAAATGAAGAGAGTGTTTTATTCTTATGGGAAAATTGGCATTGATTGTTGACTTTGACCGCCGCCCTGCGCAATTCCAGCCGCGCATGGAGGCGCTAGCGTCAGTGGAACTAAAAGCACAGCTTACTATAAATTATCTAGTAAGCTGTGCTAAAAGTATGCTGTCATTGCTGTCGAGAATTCACAAATGGCGGTTTGACGGTTGTTGACTAAAGAAAGTCGGTTTAATCAATTTATTATTTTAATTTAAAATTGTTCTGGGGCTATGGTGGATGGAGGTATTAGTGGTGCGAGTAGCAGCCGTTGGTAAGCAGCTATTTTTTATTGTGAATTTTGTTCTGGAAATATATAAAAACTGTTAAATTTTATTTTTGGTTCTATTCGAGTTAATTAGTTTTTGAATATTAGAAATATATTGTGATACGTTAACAATATTTACCTATTTTGTTCTGTTAAGTTTTTTTTATATTATTTGATTGCATTTACTATCGCATGTTTTTTAATAAACTTTGTAACAAAATGCAAAATGTGTATATTTTCTTACACCCTAAACTATTCTTAGGTCCAAACAACGCCTAAAGTTTAATGTATAATCGCATTTAATTCAACGCGCATTATGGATTTATCTGCGATAAACTAATGTATTTACAGGGTTCTCTTTTTGCTTTAATCTCGATTAAGAAAAACGCTGTAATAGTTTGTTGCAGATAAATTCATAAGCCGTCTAGTTATATGGAATACGACTAAAATAAAAATTACATTTGAATAGCCCGCCGCCTTTCTTCTGTCGATAAAACAGGAACATGTTTTGTCAACATAGATTATTAGCATTAGTTCAGTAAGCCGCCCTTAGTGTCGTATAAGTAAACACAAAGAACATTATTGTCAATTGTCATTAAACGGTGTGCCATTATTTTACAAGGGAAGGGATACTCTCTTAACTTTTATATTCCTCTATGCATTTATCAACGAGCGTCTCGCAACAGTTATGATTTTGGCTTATCATAACATATATTTATTTGATTGATTATAGTGGTAACTTAACTACATTGCTAACATTAGGCATGGTACAGAGCTTCATACTGCTGTTAAGCCGGGCAATGTTCATGCATTGCCAGTGGCCAGCAGTTGGAATCACCCATAGGGGGTCGTTGTTTAACCTACTTAATAGGTAGGAATGTGGAACTGTTCGTGATGTGTTAGCTTTCCATGGGTTGCCCCTTCAAAGTATTCATAATGCTATATTGGCACAAAGCCTACAATTTTGACGAAAATGCTGCAAAATGTATACATAATAGGTTATTGCGTAGGGAAAACTACATGAAATACCTACTACAGCTGTTCTTTAGAACAGGAGGTCATAAAGCTACAATTTATTTACATATATACAACATGAATATTGACAAAACAATTAAAACTATGTACAAAGAGTGTGGGGGCTTAACCATGTCTATTCAAGTATAAAATAATGGTATCAGGTACTATAAGCGAGTCCCGCAGTACCGGCTGCGGATAAACGGATGCTTCGGTGGCTTAGAATCATATCCGTTGTAAGTAGTTAATGTCCTTTTTCATCGTGCTAGTGCACTAAGCACTCTTGCACTGTCTTGATCCTTGTGTGGTATCGTTATTGAGCTATGCTTCGTCTTGGTTCCTGGTATGTCATTGGGCTTTGTCGTAGTTGGTAGTGGTGCCTTGGTGCCGATTAGTGAAGGAGCGAGTGTTGTTTGTTTGGCGATTTTGAGCAGACGAGAGAATTGCTGTAGACACCTAGGCGAGGCTGATCGATTTGGGTTATGCAGATTTCTCCGCAAGTCCAAATCGATCACCCCAGGAAAGAACTGCACGTGATACACAGGGTGTTACCCCCTGAAAAAATTTAATGGATTGTTGAGATTTTTGATTTTCGAAAAAGAACGAACCTTTTAGAAATTTTGAACATTTTGAAAATTTTGAAGATTTTTGCAAATTTTTGAAAATTTTGAAAAAATTTTTGAAAATTTTGAAATTTAGAAGATAGAATGATATTGATATTGATATTATTTTTTTGGGTTTTTTGATTTTTTCTTTGTGTATTGTGTATGTGATTTAGTGTTCTGGTAGAAGTAGTAGACTTTTGTGTACTGTTCTGTTTGGGTGTGTGACCCTACTGAATAGTGTTCTTATGACTGAATTTGTATGATTGCGTACTTGTTCTAAGAATATTGTGTGTTTGCCTGCCAGGTATGTGTTGATTGTGTCTACTTTGAGGTCGTTGTGAATGTCTGCATTGCGAACGTACCAAGGTGCGTTCACAATTTGTCTGAGTGTTTTGTTTTGGAATGTTTGTAGTTTTTTCTTGTTTGTTTTGCATGCATGTGTGTATACTATGGCTCCATATAGAATTTTCGGCTTTATTATCTGATTATAGAGCATTAGTTTATTCTTTAGTGACATTTTACTATTTCTGTTTATTAATGGATAGAAAGCTTGTTTGACTGCAATGCCTTCGTTTACTTTTGCTTGTATATGCTTCTGAAATGTGAGTTTACTATCTAGGGTTACCCCTAGATATTTAAGATAGTTTGACCATCTTATTACTGAGTTTTCAAGATTTAAATTTGGAATAGGTTTATTGCGTTTAGTTGTTATGAGCATGGCCTGTGTTTTATCTTCATTGATTTTAATATTCCAAGTTTCTTCCCATTCGTATATGGAGTCTAAGTGTTGCTGTACGTGATTTTTGAGTCTTGTGTGATTGTTGTTTATTGAGAATATGCATGTGTCATCTGCGTATATGGAGAGTTTAGTGTTTGGGTGTCTAGGTATGTCTGTTGTGTATAATGTGTATAGTGTAGGCGACAGAGGAGAGCCTTGGGGGACTCCTGCCTCTATGCGCCTTGTGGTGGATAGTGCTGTGTTTATTTGTGTAGTGAAGGATCTGTGTTTAAGGAATGATGCTATGAGTTGAGTTAGTGGCGGGGGTATTTTGTGTAGTCTGTCTAGTTTGTGTATGAGTCCTTCATGCCATACTTTGTCAAAGGCTTTTTCGACGTCAAGGACTACAACTCCGGTCGATGCCCGTCTTTGTAGTCCTCTGGTCGCCTCCTCAACAAGTCTGGCAAGTTGGAGCTCGGTGTTGTGATGTTTTCTGAACCCAAATTGTTCATCTGGGATCAGATTGTTTTGCGTTATGTGTGTGTTCAATCTTTCCAACATAACCTTCTCCGTCAGCTTGTTCAGTGATGAGAGCAAGCTAATAGGTCGCCAGTTTTGAGGAAAGATCAAATTTTTGTGAGGTTTTGGAATGAAAATTATTTTTGCTTTTTTCCAAGATTTTGGAAAGAGTGTTTTAGTGATAGTATTGTGTTTATGATGTAAGTGAATTTGAGTAAGGCTGTTTCTGGTAAGTTTTTTAGTGCTCTGTTTGGTATGTTGTCGTAGCCGGGTGCTTTTTTCGGGTTTAATTGCGCAATAATTTGCGCAATTTCTGCGGTGCTGGTTGGTCGTGTTTCGTCGTCTTGGTGTTCATTTTCGTAAATTAGTATTTCTCTGTAGTTTCTTTCTATGGTTGCGTCGTGATCTATATCCTGGGCCCCATCGCCTAAGGTGAATTGCGATTCCAGCGAGTCTGCGAAGGCCTCAGCCTTCTCTTCGCTGGAATACACCATTCCTCTCAGTCCATGGATATCAGGATATGCCACTTTGTTGCGGCCTTGCATCGATTTGGCAATTTTCCATAGAGAGTTGTTTTGTGGGTTGACTGGAGTGATGTATTCGGTCCATGAGTTGTTTTTGTGAGTTTTTATGTATGTTTTGATTGTATTCGTGAGTCTGTTTGCTTGTGTGTTTAAGTCTGGTTTGTTTGTTAGTTTGGCTCGTCGTTTTAGCTTGTTTCGGAGCCTTATGTTGTCTTTTATGTTTTGTGGAAGCGAGTATATGGGTTGTTTTGTTTTGTGTGTACAGTTTTTGTGGCTGCATTTATGGCTGCTTGTATCTCCTCAGTGAATCTAGTAACTTCGTTGTCTAGTTCCGCTTTGGAGGCGATGTATGGTAAGTTGTGCATGTTTTGTGTTTAGTGTTCTTTGAATATGTTCCAGTGTATGAATTGTTGTATATTTGCTTGTTTGTGTTCGTGTATGTTGTTTATTGTGATGGCAATAGAAGAACGATCTGATGAGGATAAATCTTCCAAATTGTCAATCACAACATTGTGTGCGATGTTTTGAGTAAGTGCTATGTCTAGAATATCTGAGCGTTCGTGATGGAAGTGAATGGGTTCGAGTGGTGCGTGTACTGCGAAGTGCAGCTCTTGCGAAGCTCTTAGCAATGCAGTGCCACCTGTATTAGTGGCCCTGCATCCCCAAGATCTATGTTTGCAGTTGAAGTCTCCTGCTGCAAGAACTGGCAGTGTGTAGTTGAAGAGTTTTGTGGTTTCGTCTAGTGGTAAGTTAAGTTGTGGTGGCTTCTATACTGAATGAATGACAATGTCTCCGTCAGTTAGACTGACTTTGATGCTTGTCACCTCCAGTATGTCTGACTGTGGTGGTTGTATTGCGTCATGTGTGATGTTGTTTTTTACAAAAATGGCAGTGCCGCCCCCCATACGCTGTGCCCTGTCATTTCTGTAGATTGTGTAGTTTTTGATGTGTAATCTTGTTTGTGGGCGTAAGAATGTTTCCTGTACGAGTGCAATATCTATGTTATTTTCAGTCAGGTACTCTGCGAACTCATGTCTTTTGGGGTAAAGAGAGTTCGCGTTCCAACTGACTAAAAATAGGTGTTTCAGTTTATTAGCCATTGAAATTAGCGAATAATTTCAATGTCGGATTTTTATTAATGATATCTGAGATTTTATTCAGTTTTGCTACTATGTCTTGTTCAGACATAATTAGAAGAGCAATTAATCCGTTTGCTTGCGGCATTGCACTCGTTTGGGAGTTTGTGTTCTTGTTTGTAGGTGTTGTTTGTGTGGGTTTTGGAGCTTGTTGTTGTTGTTGTTGTTGTGGTTGTTGTGGTTTTGTGACTTGTGCACTGTTTAAATGTGTTTACAGTTCGAGTAATAAGGTCGTGGTCAGGCAGAGTGTCAGGCGTCCCGCTATAGACGCTGCCCAGATAGTCCGCAAAGGCCTCCGCTTTTTCAGCGTCGTCGCCGGCCTTGGTGCCTTATTACCGGAATTTGCGTCGTACCTCCGCGGACTCGCATAGCCAGCTTCCATAGGGAACCGTCATCCCTGCTTATCGTTTTGATATACGCAAGCCACGTTTGATTTCTGTATTCCCGGATTTTTACCCGTATTTCCTCGGACAGTGCATTGATGCGAGCGGATCCCATTTTTGTCCGATTTCTCTGCCATCGCCGTCGAAATCGCTATGAGATTAAGGATGTGATCCGGGAAGGATTCGGTGCTAGGGCGCATAGTAACCCTAGTGCATAGAGCATCACGTATGCGCTGCATGTTTGACGTAAGAGTTTCCACCTCGCTTTCTAGCTCCTGGACGGTTGTCAACTGCTCGGGGATCACAGTCAACTCGTTCAAATGCGTTCGGAACATCCTGCAGTCAATATTTTTATACGAAATGACGGTGTCATTAGACAAGGGGACTCTGCAGTATAAGCAAATCTTGACTGGGAGATGATCCGAGTTTAGGGCATTAAGCTCTCGGAGCTGAGAAGTCCTGATCGCTCTTCGAGTGATGGCAATGTCCAGGAAGAAGGCTCCACGAAGATAAGTGGGATTAGGTGTTCTGTGATACGACATTTCCAGGTTATTCTCGATTATTTCCTTAAATAATCTACCCCTGCTGTTAGTTACGCCGCCCCAGTCGGCGTGCGTGGCGTTCAAGTCCCCTATCAGCAGGGATACTCGATTTGGCGGAAGAAGTGCCAAGAGGTCGGCTTCTAAGAGGCGGAGACCCGGGGGTGCATAACCGCCACACACACACAGGCCGCTCTCCAGTTCAATACTGACATGCTCTATGGCAGAACGTGCGTTATATGTGCGCCGGTAGCGGAGCGACCTATGTATGAGGCAGGCCACGCCTCCCCCGCGTCGATCTGGCCTATCATATCTCTCGATTCTGTAGTCGCTTACTCTTAGATTAAAGTTCGGAGACAGGTTCGTTTCGACGAGAAAAATAATCTGAAAATTGGATACATGCAAAAAATTACGAAACTCGCCCAACTTGTTTCTGATACCGTTGCAATTCCAAGATACGATTTGAAGCATTTATATGTTGAACTTAGCATATTCAACGGAAAAGTCATTTCAGCCATATTGCAATAACAATCCAACGCCAAATACAGTTGGTCAAGATAAATTAAACTGTTGATCTTAGAAACAACATTATTAAGGTTAGACATTGTGTCTGCTATGTTTAGATTAGAATTACTATTTACATTATTTATATTAGCACGAACAGAGCCACTAACCTTATGCTGATGTGCGTTATTAGGATTAACATTAGGCGGTTTTTGTTGCTGTCTTCGGCTGCCACGTATCGGGGGGAAGGCTTGCTGGTACTCTTCGTGCCGCTGGCCATTGTTTAGGCCTTGGCCCGCTTGGCCGTCTGCTACAAGGGGATTGGGACCTCCTCAGGCCGGTTTAGCCGGGGGCGGCGCCGGGCGATATGTTTGTTTCGGCTTGCTGTTGGTTGTATTTGCTTGAATTAGGTTAATTTTGTACAGAAGTACCGGACACGTTTCATCGATGGGCCGGTGGGAGCCGCTGCAGTTTACGCACTTTTGAAAGTCGGCGTTACATTCTATGATTTCATGTGCGCCAGCACATCTGCTGCACGCCACCCTTCGGTTACAATAGGTCCTCGCATGTCAGAATTGCTGGCATCGCTTGCATTGTAGAAGCGGTTTGTTTGATCGACGTAACTCCCAGCTTACGCGTACACACATGATCGTTTTTATTTTGGCTGCCATCAAGGTAAAAGATTAGTGTCTCGCGAGAGCTTTATTTTGCCTGCCGTCAAGGTAAAAGCACAGAATATGATTCAATCAGAATACCGACGGTGGCGATGCTTCGGAAGAACGTATTGGCACAAATCCATGTTTTTCGCAAAGCACAGGCGGTCGAGGTCATAGCGGCCGGTATCAGACCTCTCTTTCTGTTTGCATTCTGATTGTTTTATTATTCTGTGGTAAAAGCGTCTCCAACACCATCTATTGTAGGTGGCGTTGACTCGAGCGATTTCATTCGATGTCTTTGCGATGCAATCAATTTGCAGCAAGAGCCGTCGTGGTCTAGAGGTTTAGATGGTCAGGTCTCAATTCAGCGACTATCGGCGGCGGCCCGGGTTAAAACCCCGTCGCCTATTTTATTTTTTACGGTTAGGTTTCTAAACAGTTTTTTTCTTGATTTTGGGTTAGTTTGGGTTAACAAATAGTTTTTTTCTTGATTTTGGGTATGTCTTGGGTTACGTTTGGTTTAGCCCCTGATTAGTTTCCTTTTCTTGAGCCCCCGCAGCGAGCGGTAGCAAGCGGAGGGGCATGCGAAAAGTGAAATATTACTTATTGTAATATATATACAGCAGCTTGCACGTGTTTCCGCTAATACATTTACAAATAATCCCCCTTCTCCCTTCTTTGAATGAATTTGACATCTGTATCCGCATTTGTAACATTCGACCTTGGCGGCAGACAACATTAAAGCTCTCGCGAGAGACTCGTGGTAAAAAACGAATAGACTGCACGATCGGACCGTGGATCGGATGCAGGAACGGAGTCGGGTGGGATTGGGGATGGCCACGTGCCGGAAATGTCTGAACTGCGGCGTTCGGAGTCCACTAGCATTTCTCTCTCAGACACTCGTCCGTTGGTATGATCGTCGTCAGATCGGAAGGGTGCATGATAGGTGTGTCCCGGCCTTAAGATGTTTACACATCAAAAATAAAAGAAAACATCGACGGGAATCGAACCCGGGCCGCCGTATCACAGACACATAGACCACATCTAACGACTGAACCACCAGAACATCAAAGATGCCAGGTCTGTGAAATTTCACCAGATCGGGTGATTTTATGAAAAATCTGGTGATCGGTGAGAAACCTTTTAAATAATGGTAATTACTTGTGGTTTTAATATTTCATCGACTTTTTTAAGTTTTGAGAATTTGAGCAGAAAATTTGATTATTTAATTGATAAAATTATATTTTTAAAATACTTTCCTATTCCTAACATTGAGCGGCATATTGTATACAAAAAAGACTAATCGAGCCAATTAGCTGTCATAACTTTGATAGTAAGTGATCATATTATACGATTGTCTTATACATTCGCCTTCGCCACAGTATCAGAAAGTTTATTTATAATTAATTAAATACTTTAATTAAGATGTATAAAAGCGCATTCTTTCGTTTTTAAAGGCTAGTCCAGACTAGATACAATGTTTCTGAATAATGCTTCCAAGCAGTATATATACAGTTCCCAAACATTATATGGTCACAGTACGTGTATAGTTTTTATATACATCGTTAGGTGTCTAGATTATAAAGTGAGTATTCTTGTTTGTTTAGATAAAGGAGGCTCATGCAGACGCTGGGGTAGAAGAGGGAGGTAACTATACAACGAAATGAAACTCGTTTGCTATAAAGGTATCTAATGTAAAAAAAATGCATTTTTTAAGAAAGTGTTATTAACACGATTTTGCATTTTTTACATAAAAAGTGTTTAAACAAATTTCGTTAGTTGGGCTGTAACTAAACATGCCGCGGAAGAGAAAATCTCACGCGCGGATGCTGCCGTGAATTTGAATGAAAAGTCAAGAACTGAAATTTAAATTTAAAGATTACGGAAAAACAGACAGTTCCGCACCTTCATAAGCAAATTTACGAGTTAATTAGAAAACAGGCATTTTTGGACCTACAAAACACAAAATTAAGTCTACTCTACAGGAAGACAAGAATCGGAGGCCCTGAGGCTCCAAGAATAAAAAGTAAACCAAAAGCCTTGCGGTTTAAAAAGCAAATTAAGCGATTATGTAAAATCTGCATAAGAATTTTACGAGTTACGTACTAAGCACTAATACATCGCTGTTAGGAATTGAAAATTGAAAATTAGAAAGTTGGGTAATCGCGGTTTATATCTGATTCACAATTTTCCACGTTTTGTACACCACTGGCTAGCTCAGGCGTAAATGACACGAGTGTCTCGCGACAGTAATTATTTTGGCTGCCATCAAGCTCGAATGTTACAAATGTGGATACAGACATCAAAAGAAAAGGAAACTAACCAGGGGCTAACCCAAAAGTAACTCAAGACATACCCAAAATCAAGAAAAAACTGTTTAGAAACATAACAGTGAAAAAATTTAAAAAGCAACGGGGTTTGAACCCGACCCGCCGCCGAAACCTCTAGACTACGACGGCTCTTGCTGCAAATTGATTGCATCACGAAGACATATCGCGAATGGCTCGATTCAACGCCACCTACACTAGATGGAGTTAGTATGCATTTGTAACATTCGACCTTGATGGCAGCCAAAATTATCACTGTCGCGAGACCCTCTTTAAATGACAATAACAAAACCATTGTTTTTTCTTATAATGACTATGACAAAACCATACGGACGATGGTGGGTGAAAAGATAAACCCTTATTTAGGTGATCCACTTTTTATATATTATACATGCATGCACCACGGTTGTTAATTCGAAATCAACAAAAAAAAACAAAATATCGCAAAATAGTCGCTTAGGCACTCAAGAACCACGACGTTGCGGGGACCAGGTCACAGGGCTTCAGAGCTGTTTTGCATTTCATTTTCACTGCAAGCATGGCCCTCCGCTCGCTTCGGGGCGCAACCACATATAGACTAGCTAAAACTAACCCGAATTTAAAAAAGAAGGAAATAAACATAACCAGCATAACCTTAAACAAACAAATCTTGCAACCGACCGCGGACCGTCCGTATCGCAAACACAGAATCTTACCACTTGACCGTAAATACAGTGCGGCTCAGTCAGAAGCGGCTAAAATAGCATAGTGCGTAGAGCTGTAAAAGATTTTAAAATGCAAACCGGCAGATATCTTTGGGCCAGGGTACATACCCTATTGTAAACAAATAAGATTACATATAGTATTATTATTGCTTCTATTATGTTTATGACCTGGTACCCGTCGGGTGGGCCTTAGTATTTCGGAACACTGAAGAATTGGGCTAGCACCAGGCCCAATATTGGATTAGTCCGAAGATGTTCAGAATTAGAACAACATAAGTATTGTTAATTTTTTTTTTATGGTAGTGGCACCCATACTAAAGGGAGATCCTTTGGCGTTAGACGAGCAGTGTATGTGCGATAGATGTTGATTGACACGGTTCTTGAATAGTTGTAGGTCGATATTAGGGGGAAACAGATGTCCTGGGAGTGAGCTCCACAGAGATGCAGTGCGCCAGACAAAGGAGTTCTTGTAAAGCGATGTTCTAGGTGTTTCCAGTTGTACGACGAACTGGTGCGCTCTAACCGTCTGTCGTGACTGTCTGACAGGCGTTGCCAGGGGCGGGATGAGGCGGGCCAAATCCTGGGAACATCGGCCGTGAAAGTATCTGTAAATCAGGAACATCTCGACCACATGTCTGCGGTGTTCCAGACTATCCAGATTCCGGGTCAACTCCGGGTTGTCGACAAGACGCACAGCTCTCTTCTGTATGGAATCCAGCAGCTTTAGGGTGTGCTTTGGTGCGGCATCCCAGATGTATGAGCAATATTCTAAGCACGGTTTTATTTGCGCTTTGGAGAGCAATTAAGTGCAACTGCTGGGGTGTATACAGTTTTTTGTTGCGAAATAGCGCACCAAGCTTCTGGGAGGCTGATTTTGCGATGTTAGCAACGTGGTCATGCCAGGACATATTGCTGTTGACCGAGACACCCAGCAGTCCGATTGACGAGGATGAAGGAATGGTCGATCCTACCAGGATGCCAGGGCCCGCCGTATTGGCCCTCTTGGTAAACGTGGCTACTTGGGTCTTTGCTGCATTGAACTGGACCAAATTTCTGTCGCCCCAAGTTTGAACTTTCTCTAGGTCTTGATTAATTGCTGTAATCTGCTCCTGTCTGCGGTGATAAGTCTCAGTCGCTGGTAAAGGTTTTTCTGATCTAAATTGGAAGACAAGGGTACTGTCATCTGCGAAACAGGATTATTCGTTTCGGTCAGCAGGTCATTAATATAGATGAGGAAGAGAGTTGGTGAAAGTATTGCGCCCCGAGGCACGCCCGCATTAATGGTGAATGTGTCTGAGATGTGTCCATCAACTGCAACATGCAGAGATCGGTTTTCAAGAAAACTGGCAAGCCAGCTGCAGAGAGAGGCTGGCAGTCCGAAGGACGGTAGTTTGTTGAGCAGTCCGTCATGCCAAACTCTGTCGAATACTTTCGAAATATCCAACGCAATCGCTCGAAACTCTCCGTAGTTCTCAATTGCCCTACTCCATATATGAGTGGCATAGGCCAACATATCTCCTGTCGATCTCTCTTTGTGAAAGCCGTATTGATTATCGCTGATTATTCTGTTGTTCTCGAGGTACTTGAGTAGTTGCTGATTGACTACACGTTCCATGACTTTGGAGATTATTGGAAGCAAGGCAATTGGGCGATAGTTTGAGGGCGTGGTTTTCTTGCCTTTTTTTGGAACAGGTTGCACTCGAGCGACTTTTCAAGAAGATGGGTAAATCCCTTTTCCGTAAGACGGAGAAAAAAAGCTGGAAAAAACGGGTGTTAGTTCGTTGACGCAGTTCTTTAACACGATGGCACGTATTCCGTCCGGTCCTGATAGTATAGTGACTTGAGGGTTCCATACTTCGGTTTTTGAGTAAAAGCAAATCCTTTCTAAAATAGATAGAGTGTGTCAACTTTAGTAAGTTTTTAAACAGACCCATCTCAAAAAGTCATGCTGACCCCCCCCCCTCCACCCCTTCAAATTTGATAAGTGGATTGTTTTAGTTTTGTCGTTTTTCTCCAAAGCGGTAAGAGATAAAGTAGTCGTTTTGGTGCCATTCGATAGAGCACAAAACTCTGCATAACGACTATGACCTTATTTTTCTTTATGTTCTTAAGTTAAAGCCACAGAAGAAGAAAATAAGGGTGGGGGCAAATCACAAAGACACATGTTAATCAATATCTATAAAACCGCTTAAAAACAAAACATAAAATAAAATACAAAAATTGTAGATTAGGGTTTTCTCTATCGATATAACATTTTTCTTCTTATCTTTTAAAATAAAGCCACCAGCGGCGTACAGAAAAAAAATTGCGTAGTAAGAGGAGTGCCTAAAAACTATTATTTTTTGGTAATATTCCTCTAAAATATGATTTATTTATTGTATTGTATGCGTGCGCGTACAAATTGAAAATTAATAATAACCAGGAGCATCTTAGTAGGTAATGAAAGTAAATAAGTAAATATTTTAAGAATTTTTTATTTCAAAGGTACTTACAGACACCTTTAAAACCAAACATATAAAAAAACTAGTGTAACCTCTTACATATTTTATATCTTAAATTAGTTGCAACATTCTACACACAAGCATAGCATAGTGCATTTTAAGTTTTATAAAAACCATTTGCATTTTGGACCAAAAGTTTTACATTGACATTTTAATAAAATATCGGATGATATTTTTTAATTTTTCGTAGTGGTCCATAGTGGCGTCCATTTATTATTTTGGAGAGTCCGTCCCCATTTAGATGGGCATGGTTGGCACAACTTACCCCAAACAAATCCTGCTTGAAAAATACATCGCTTATTATTCAGTGCCAAAGCAATCATTGTTGAGGGTAAATTCTCAATGATTCGTTTTTTTTGAGCAAAAAGTTGCATTTGGCAGACATCGATATTTTTGGTTTCAGAATGTTTATCGTACGATATTATAACAAATTCTGAAATAATATTGAGTTGTTCCAATGTAAGTTCTTTTGAATTTAGCTCTAATTCAATGAACGTTAGGTGTAATCTCTACAAAAAATTCCCAAGCTTCCCAGAACTTCCTTTTTCCCTTTCCAAAAAATGAAGAGGTGGTGTCACAACCTGTAAATGAGTGAAAAAAAGGAATAGCCAGACTTTTCTCATTAATTTTGTTAGCAACTTCCATACAAGAAATATACCTTAGGTTCTTACCAGTGCCAATCAAAATAAAAATCAAGACGAAACGTCTTGATTTTTATTTTGATACTGGTAAAATATTCTTCTTCTTCTTTGGGTGCCGTGTCTGTGTTCAGACGTTGACGGTTACCGTGTTAATCACTTGACCATATGCTGCTCGATCAGCGGCTGCTCTAAAAAAATTTTCAACGTTCAGGTTGGTCCAGTTTCTGATTTTACGTAACCAAGATAGCTTCTTTCGACCAATCCATCTACGCCCCTCGATTTTGCCCTGAATAATCAGGCGCAAAAGATGATATTTTGGAACCCTGATGATGTGACCGAAATATTCAAGCTTCCTCCGTTTAACAATGTTTAACAGCCCTCGGTCTCTATCCAAGAGTGTAAGGACTTCTGCATTTGTTGTGTGCGTGGTTCATTCTATCTTTAGCAACTTTCTAAAGCACCACATCTCGAACGCCTCTATTTTATTCATCATGGCCACTGACAAGGTCCAGGTCTCGCATCCGTACAGAAGAAATGACCAAACAGAGCATTCCAAGACACGCAGAAGTTGCAGTCAGTAAGTGTGGATCGCCATCTTCTGAAAGTGGCTCTAGCCAACTCAATACGGGCTTTGATCTCTTTGTCCGAGTTAGTTTCGGCGTTCAATCAACTTCCCAGATATTTAAAGTGGGTAACTTCCTCGACTGTGTCATCTTCCAGAGTTAGCCTTACAGGGTCAATATTAATTTTACCTGTTTTCATCCACTTCGTTTTAGAGACATTTATTTTCAGTCCAAATTGATGGCATGCTTCATTTACTCGGTTGAGCAGGGTCTGTAAGTCTTCCACACTCTCCGCGAGCAGGACCGTATCATCTGCGTATCTAATATTATTTATATTCCGACGTGTCATTATGACGTTCTTATGGAACGCATTTTGAGTGTCATAATGACACATTTTATTGCATCGAGTACTCTAATGATTTCATTATAGGACTGAGGACTATAATGATTTCATTATAAAACTCAGTACTATAATGAAAAAAAAAACAGGTATACCTACTTTGCAAAAATAAAAATTTATTCAAAACAACAAACCAACAAACTTATTAACGATTAAAATTAAATACTACATTAGTACAACTTGTTAAATTAATAATTTTAGATGCGTCGAAAGGAGTCGAAATTATCCCATTATTCTGGTTGTTTAATGTTGTATTAGATGTTGGTATTTGAATATTGGTATCTTCTGGAAGGAAAACAGTCGGTGATGATTTTTCGCCAAGAATAGATACTGAAATTCTTTTCTTATTTTTATGTGAGTTTTCTATATAACCTTCGGCAACCGTGTCACTTTTCCAACCACCATGACGTTTAATGGTTTTTATGGTTTAATGGTGCTCCCGAATCAGCCAACAATGAAGCCGAAGACTTTCGGAAACAGTGCCCAGTATATTCGTCAGAATTAGGTAACTTTAAAAAGGAAGCAATTGGCTTGCACATGTTTCCAAAAGTATGAATACCCACTGGCTGCTTTGTACATTTGTTGTTTCTAATGGACAAAAAAAAACGAGAATTGTCAGCATCACTAGGTCTAATTGAAATATAGCTTCGAATCAATTGCACCATATTTATTCCTTCAATATCACCAGGTGTTACGAGAAATTCTCGGGAAACATCTGTTTTTGTATGGGGTATTCGAATTCTAAAAACAGTCCCTTCATCATGCACATCTTCCATTCTTAAATTTTTAAGCTCCTCTCTTCGGCATGCTCCACTTATGCCTATTATCAATGATACTTTCAATAGCAAATATTTATCAGAGTTCTGGTGCACATAAGGTAACTTCTTAATAATGGGTTTTTTGGAAAAATTTTGGTACCAATCGATTCGCTTCTTTATTTTCTTTCCAAAAAAGTGAGGATCATCGAGATATTATCACGTTTTTTTTGGTAAAAAATTGATATTAAATGTTCGTAATGTCGGTGCAATAAGCCATACTTTTATGTCAAAAGTGACGTTTTGAAGACAATTTACGCATCAAGTAGTACTTTTCAAATGTCAAATTTGACAAAAAACTCAATATTTTTTGATAAATACAACTATCATTCATTTTGTGAATATCTTTATATGCAAATTATTAAAAACTTTAAATTATTGCAATTTACATGGGGTCTCGCTGAAAAGATAATAATTTATAGGTTGTCCGACTTGCAAACTTTCTTTTCTTTTCAAGGGGGTGTCTAGAGTAGTTTAAGCGATTCTGGTTGAGATAAAGCCAAGAAAATTTGAAGAACCACCACATTTGTGTCTCCAAAGTTCAAGTTTTAAGTTTAAACTTGTGTAAAATCACTAAAACACCTTACTACTTGCGCAGGTGAAAATCAAGATCAAACCTGAAGCAAACAAATTTAAAAATTTTAAAACGGTAAATAATTGATATTTGACATACTGACACGGAGGTCTCGGTCAAGGTTGCCAAACGTTGCATATTTCTCTTATTGAAAATAAGGCAATGTGATCGCCCTTTAGCCAATCCAAAGTAAGCCAAATAAGCGCGCTACATTTCATGCGTTGGCCAGGTTGGCCTCCGCACACTCCGGGAGTAAAGCGAACTCAAATTAATGTAATGAAATCTGTTTTATGAAATAAATTATTTTTTTACTTAGTTTCGGTTGGTTGTTGTGTTTGCTATTCGAGCGAGAGAAGTGAGTAATAATTCAAACTACTTACGACTTATTATGAACTACACTCACCGATCTATGGAGATCGGTGACTACACTCCGAGCTATCTACCTATATAAATATAAACAATGTTACGACCTACTCTGAGCTACCTACGATCTACTCCAAGCTACTCTAAGCTACTTACGATCTGCTCCTAGTTACTTCGAGCAACTCCGCGCTACTTACCACCTACTCCGCGCTACCTACGACCTTCTCCAACCTAGTCTCGGTTGTCTATATCATACTCCAAACTGGTCTAAGTTACTTATGACCTACTCCAAGCTAGTATGAGTCACTCCACGCTATTTACGACCTACTCCAAGCTACTCCGCGATACCTACGACATGCTCCAAGCCAGTCTGCGCCACCTACGAGCTACTCCAACCACTCCAAACTAGTCAGAGCCACTCCGCGCTACCTACGCCCTAGTTCCAGCAATCTACACACTACTCTGAGCTACTTATGACCTGATCCAAGCTACTCCGAGCCACTCCGCGTTACTTACGACCTACTCCAAGCTACTACGAGCCACTCCGCATTACCTACGATCTACTCCAAGCTACTCTGCGTTACCTACGCCATGGTCCGACCTACTCCCGGTTAGATTGGGTTACCTTTGGGTTAGTTCCGTCTCGTTTTATGCACTACGCACGTGCATTCTTCATTCACACCTCGGAAAAACAATTTCGGTTAGCTTGGGTTAGTTTGGGTTAGTTCCGTCTCGTTTTATGCACTACGGACTTGCATGAAGAATGGCTTGTGCGAAGCGCAAGCCATTCTTCATTCACACCTTGGAAAAACAATTTCGGTTAGTTTGGGTTAGCTTGGGTTAGTTCCGTCTCGTTTTATGCACTACGCACTTGCATGAACAATGGCTTGCGCTTCGCGCAAGCCATTCTTCATTCAAACCTCTGAGAAACAGTTTCGGTTAGTTTGGGTTAGCTTGGGTTAGTTCCGTCTCGTTTTATGCACTACGGACTTGCATAAAGAATGGCTTGCGCGAAGCGCAAGCCATTCTTCAATCACACCTTGGAGAAACAATTTCGGTTAGCTTGGGTTAGTTTGGGTTAGCTTGGGTTAGTTTGGGTTAGCTTGGGTTAGTTTGGGTTAGCTTGGGTTAGTTTGGGTT
>MU189056.1:393-54731 GCA_016904865.1 Pissodes strobi | reverse complement strand
AAGAGGTTGTGGGAACTGACATGTCATTTACAATAGCTCTTTCTGCACAAAGTAGTGAACTTTTTGCATCATTTAATCCACCAATTTACTTAGATGAAGACTCAGATTATGTTATAGGACTAACAAATTTTGAAACTTTTAATGCCATTCCCAACATTGATGAAACTAATAACAAACTGTATTACGGGAATTCAAACGATTATGTTGAAATACCTGCTGGTAGTTATGAAATAGGCGATATAAATAAATTTCTACAAAATATTTTTGATAAAAAAGGAATATCTTTTCACTTATATGCTAATCATAACACTTTACAATCTGAAATTAAATCTACGGCTGATATTACATTTAAAGATGGAACTATTGGAAAAATTTTAGGATTTAAAAACCAAACTATTAAAGGTGATGGAAAAAGTAAATTATCAGACAATCCAGCTGAAATTATAAAAGTTAATTCCTTATGTATAGATTGCAGTATTGCTGAAGGTTCCTATCTGAACGGAAGACCTGTCCATATTATACATCAATTTTTCCCAAACGTTTCGCCAGGATTTAAAATAATTGAAAGTCCTCAAAATATTATTTATTTTCCGGTAATAGTGAAAGCAATAGACAAAATTACTGTTAAAATATTAGATCAGAATCTCGATTTTGTTAATTTTCGAAAAGAAACTGTTTCACTAAGATTACATGTAAAAAAACTAAATTTATAATGGTTATTTTTTATAATAGAAACGATATTCAATCAACAGCCAATATTCAACAAATTCAAAAAACATATAAAGCTAAACATAATAAAGTTAAGTTTAGTAGTCGAGTCAACGCTAATAGATTAACAAGTACAAACAAACAATTTCTTAAATCACTTGGACTTAAACTTTTGAAATGAGTATACTTAATGTTAGCGAAAAACTTTATATTGACAATTCTATTACTCACTCAGAGTTGCATTCTTATGAGCCATATTTGCCAACAAAATTAAGCAACAATGATGAAGTACTAATTCCCGTTCATGAAATTGAAAAGTATACTCTTCCCTGCGAAAGTTTTCTTTACATAGAGGGAAAATTATCTAAAGCAGATGGAACAGTTTCTAAAACACTATCTCTTGTAAACAATGGGATAGCATTTCTCTTTAGAGAAATGAGATATCAGTTGAATCGGGTTACGATAGATTCTATAAGGGATGTTGGTTTAACATCCACTCTAAAAGGTTACCTCTCATATAATACAAATGAATCTGACAAATTAAAAAATGCAGGATGGTCACCAAAGATAGCAAATACATTAGTTGATGAAAAAACTGGTTCATTTAATGTTTGCATTCCTCTTAAAATGTTAATGGGTTTCTTTGAAGACTATAGGAAAGTTATATTAAACGCAAAACAGGAGCTAATAATTGTGCGAGATAACACTGACAATAATGCTATTATAACTACCGATCCAAGTGAAATACCAAAAATTACTCTTCACAAACTAACTTGGAATATACCACATATTTCAGTAGCAATCCCTCAAGAATTATCATTAACAAAAATTATTGATAAGGGAACAGATTTAGTTATTGCATTTAGAAGTTGGGAATTAGTTGAATATCCGGAACTGTTGAAAACATCCAGACACAATTGGCCTGTTAAGACATCTACTAGAGTTGAAACTCCTCGTCATGTTATAGTTGCGTTCCAACAGGAGAAGAGAGATTCGAAAATATCAAATATGAGTGAATTTAATGATATAAACTTGAGAAATATTAAAGTTTTTTTAAATTCTGAAAGATACCCCTATAATGATCTTCTCCTGGACATAAGTAATAATAAATATGCTATATTATATGAAATGTATTCCCAATTTCGATCTTCTTACTATGCAAAAACCGAAGAACCTTTATTTGACCCAAGCGATTTTAAATCAAAAGCTCCTATTGCTTATATAAATTGCTCACATCAAAAGGAATCTTTACAAGCTGGACCTGTAGTAATGAGAGTAGAATTTGAACTAAACAAAGATTTAGAAAAAGATACTTCAGCGTATTGTTTAATATTACATGATAAAGTTTTCACTTACAACCCACTCACTAAACTTGTTAAACAACTTTAATTTTCAAGTTGCTTTTAATATTACATTTCACCCCCACCCTCTTGAAGCACTACATTTATTTAACATTTGAACAAATATTTCTTAGTTGTATAAGATCATTTAAAGATAGAGCAACTCCAAGCAGGTTCTTAATATAGTTCATGAAGTAATGATCTTACAATATGTTCAAGAAATTAGACATTTTCATTAAAAATTTAGAAGAACTGAAAAAACGTATTGAATCATATTCCAATAAAAACTTTGTGTTTAAAAAATTTGCAACTTTAAAAATATGAGATTAGTTTTGGATATTCAAGCGTTCAAAGATGAAAAGAATAAATTTCTACCTAAAGAATTAGCTGCCTATGATGGAGAAAAAATTAGTCATTATGTTTTCAAGCCATTTTCTTTGAATTCTCTTTCTCCTGAAGCGCACAAGCAAGCTGTATGGTTAATGAAAAATCACCACTGCATTAATTGGAATATCGGTTATACTCCACTACACCACTTTTCAACAATTGTAAAAAAATTTACTGAACAAGCGCAATTTGTTTACGTTAAAGGAAACGAAAAAGCAGATTACCTAAGAAAATATTCCAGCAAACCAATAATTGAATTAGATGAACAACCAATTTTAATTGCTTCAACACCTAAATGTTTTTATCATTCAAAGTCACCATCTATGTGTGCGCTTTCAAATGTGTTTTATATTTATAATAATTTTTTTATGAATGAATAAAAAAAAATAATTTTATTTACCTTTGTTTTATTAAATACATTTCATTTCTCACATTTAAATTTCCTAATACACACATATATTCTTATAATATAATTTTAACATATTAAGTTCCAATACAAACTTTACTCTGTCTTTGTTCTTTAAGAACTCGCTACACACTTGTACACCTTTTTTACAAAACTCAGCATGTTGCATATAGTTCTCATACCACAGTATATCTTGAGCTTCAGCATCATTTCCCGCAAGCGCATAAAACCGCGAACAGGCTTCCGACATCAAAAAGTTTTCATAAAGTTCTAACACAAAGTTCTCCATATCTTACACAAATACTTCAAATTGAAGTTCTCCCAATTCTTCTTCTGCCAATTTTATCACATCTAATATAGTTGGATCTCCTATATATTTCTTCAAACTAACCACTTCAACAAAAAATCCCAATTGTTTCAGTTCAACTACAAACTGCAATACATTGAAATTTTCGAAGTATTGAGCACAAGCGGACGCACCTTTCGAATAATGTTCCGCAAACTCACAATAAAAGTCAACATATTCTGGTCTGCTATGCATAGCATTATAATAATTATCTGAAGTTAATTGGTTAAATTCTTCATGTAACTTTTTTCACAGCCTCATCCATAACTGTTAATGTATATAACTAACAGCGACTAAATGATCGTAAGTATCAAAGTTTCTTATAAACAGAAAATTCCTTTTTATTATCACATTGATGTTCTGGGAATGATATAAACTAGTTCATTATCTTCTTCATTATTATCACCATCTAGAATAGTTTCAAAAATATCTACAATTGATTTAGTTTCTTTCACAATAGCTCTTTTTTGATTAGTATATTTTATATTAATGTAATCACAATGACTTCTACACAATGGACAAACATCCTTCGTTTTTAACCATTCTGTCAAGCAATCTAAACAAAATTTGTGTTCACACCAATTTGGTGTGCAAATGTTTTCTTTTTCCAAAGAACTAAAACAAATAGGGCATTCCTCTTTCAAATGCACTTCACTTTTTTTCTTTTTTGAACTAACTGTTTCCGAACTAACTATTTCTGAATTGACCCTCTTGAGTACTCGATTTCTTAATTTGAGTTCTTCCATTGAAAACTAAACTGTGAAGTGAAGAAACATACAGAACTGCTGGTTTTATTATGTTTATTTAAGAGGGGAGGGGAAAAGTCAGGGTCAGGGGCAAGGTCAACATATATGTAGATAAGGATGGGAAATGTATTAATTACATGATGAGAAAGACTCCTCAGTAAGCAAAAGAGAGAGAGCCCTCACGGAGGATAAGGTAATTACCTCCTCCGTGAGGACTCACTCTCGTTAACACACTACTTGCCTGTATCGGTAAACAAGCTCTACATTTTTTCGAACAATAATTTGCGCAAAACAAAACCAAACTTTAACGAAATATTTATTCACTATTGTAAACAAAAATGAAAAAATAAGTCAAATATATCACCAATATCCGAAACCAGGACAGAGTTTCCTACCGTGCGATAGGTCATTTGGACTTATAGAAAAGAATAAATGGAAGAAGGAAAGGATATACCTACCTTCAGAATGGATGAAGTTAGTTGAAGAAACTTCGAAAACATTTAGTGTAGTTCCCGTAAAACAAGACATGATCCTAAAATTTTCAGACCATTTTAAACAACTTTTTAAATCAGCACCTAAAGGACCAAAAAAGGACATTTGCCATATCAACATATAGATTAATGAAGTACACCCAGAATGATAAGTATTGAATGTTCGGTTAGTTCGGGTTTACTAAATTTGACAAAATTTTCTATTAATGAAAAAGGAGACATGCCACCCTCAATGCCGAATAATAAAGCATACTACAAACTTTTAGACATAAACCCTAAAAAAATTAAGGATCTAAAAGACCTAGTACAAAAGCATGCACCTTTAAATATTATAAATTTGGGCTGGTTTTGTTGAAATTGGACATATAATAAATTTAAATTATTTGTTAAAGTAAAAAAAGTCTTTCCAATCTGAAATGAAACAGTTGCTAAGGCGGCGTCGCTTGTCCTTAATTCGGCAACCTTAGGCGGTATGTTTGTACTTTAATGTCAATAATCTTCTGTTTAGTGCCAGTTTGGTGAATACACTTCGTCTTTGGAATACATCTTCTAATGATTTGATCATATCTTTGGTTGTTTTTGAGTCTTATAATGTCCAAGTGTTTATCACTTTCACATTGCACTATGATTGATTTGGTTCTTGCATCTCTTAATTTGAATTCTCCTTTTTCTTTATCGCCAGTGATATCTTCTATGACCTTTTGCAATGTGTCTTTTAGTTGTTTTTCATCCAGTAGAGCCCCAACTCTAAATTTAACATCGTTAAAATTTTCTGAATTTAACTGTGATACTGTCAAAAAAGAAGCAGCCTTAACGTTAATCTTGTGTGACCAACGTGTCTGGGCCCATAACCTGTTACGATTATATATGTATATTAAGGCTTGAATTAAACTCACTGACACCGTTTAATACTTGATTTAATTATTATTCTTTGTTATAATAATATTACAACAGTTACAACACCTACTATGTGTTTGGCGGGATATTTCTCATAATAATAAAAAACGTCGTTTAACTTAGGTTATTATCTACTCTCCCTTATTACTAATATGGCAAATCAAGGATGCTAGAACTTTAGGAAATTCTTAACAGAGCTTTGCTAAAAATTATGCGTCAACTTCATCTTCTTCATCTGTGTCAGGTAATTCATCAATAATATCTCGTGAATGAGGCAGAGAAGCGTACTCAGCATGGTAGTCGCTGACTGCAAACACAAACATGTTTAGCTGCTGATATCGGCAGTAGGGAAGTATAACATTTTTTAGCGGTTTTCCGTCATCTTTTATGGTAAACTGCTGTTTATTTGCAAACTCTTTCAAGTAACTATATTTGGCTATCATGCATTTGGAATTTTCGCCTTCCAATTCTACCATGCGAATTTGGGAAATTTTGAGGGACTCACCTTTAGCTAGTTTAGCTTTGTTTTTATTTTTGTTTTTTTCTTAAAATTGGTCCAGGTTGTATGTCAGTGGATGTTGTTTCTTCAACTCCATTAATTTCGGGAATTGAAAAATTTGAAATATATTTTGCAATTGTGGAATAGTTCATAAAATCGTCATAGTTCAACAAATATATACAATAAGGCCCAGCTGTGTGCGTAGCAAGACTTATGGCAGTTTTCCACATTCAAGGTGCGTAAATAGTTTTTTTTCGAAATAAACGATTCTATAGTTGAATGCATCGAATCAACGGGCATGCATGTATGGCCGGCAATTAGGTAATTTAATGTGATTTTTTTTATGTAGATAGAAGTTTCAATAACCCTGTTAATCATTGCAAGAACTTGTTTATTCTTGTTCTGTCCGCTGCAATTATCGCAGTACAAGGAAAGTTTGTAAATTTCAGGAGAAACCCTCTGGTCCAAGAGGTGAAGATATCTATTTAGAGCAGTGCATATTTCGTTTGAACCTTTTTTTTCCCAAAGTCTCGTTCCACAGGAAACAAAAGCCGTTTTTTGTTGTACTCTCATACACCATGAAATTGTATACTGCTAACTTACGAGAATAATATAAAAGGTCAAAAGACGCGCACATAAAATTTGGGTCACGATTTTCTTGATGTTTTTTAAATTTATTTATTTATTTATTTTATTTATTTTATTTATTTTATTTATTTATTTATTTACACCTTTAATCACATTACAAATAAATAAATCAATAGCCTAATTTATATTCTAACACAGCAATAATAATTAATGTGAGTGCACGATGGACATTAAGTCTGTGTGTGCACTCAGTAAACATTGTTTATATGTCACAGTAATAAGCAAAGTTTACTAAAAAAAAATCACAATAAGTACAACAAAAAAAAAATCTAACCCAAAATGATTACAATTAAGTAATCAGAGACAAGACAGAGAAAAACCAAAAACAAAACATTCCTTGGACAACCAATGTCTATAAAAACCCAATAATTTCTTTTATTCTATTTGAATTATTTATGATCCATATATTTTAGTATCTTTTAATACTTTTAAATGGTTTATTTTTCAACTGCTCTGGCAATATATTTAATATTCTAGGAGCCACATATGAAATGCATCTTTGGGTGCCACTATAGTGCATTCTAGGCAGTTCTAGGTTACGGTCAACATTAGCTCTAGTCATAATTCCATGACTTATGTAATTCTGAAATATATTCCTACTGAGAGAAAATCTTAAAATGTTCTTTATATATACCTGAGTAAGTGTGAATACTCCTGATTGCTCAAATAATAAATTAGAAGGAAAACGTTTCTTCTTAAACATAATAATTTTTAGAATATATTTTTGTGCAATGACAATGTTTTGTAAGACATTTTTATGAGCCGAACCCCAACAAATTATGCCATAATTCAAACAAGACTCCGCCAGAGATTTATACACATTCAAGATCAAGTCCCTATTAAGTATATTGCGTAATTCATAAAACTTAAAAATTAGTTTTCTTATTTTAGTCTTTACATAATCAGAATGCACATCCCATTTTAAAAATTGGTCAAAGAAAACGCCCAAATATTTAGTGTGCTCTACAGACTCAATAAAGCCAGAACAGTTGCAATCATCAGTGATGCCACAACCAAATGAGTGAACTCTCAAAATGTGTTTATTAGGCAGCCCCCGTCTACTCATTGAAAAACACATAAAGTTTGTCTTCTTAACATTCAGAGTCAATGAATTCAAGTCCAACCAGACCTGAGCACAAGTCATTGCCCTCTCGGCTCTCCCAAAGGCGTCATCCCAACTTGTTCCTCTACACAGGAAAACAGTATCATCAGCAAAACATACCGTTTTTACATCCGGAACTGACCTCGACAGATTATTAATATAAATACGGCTATTTTCGATCTCTTCTCTATGGCTCAGATATTTCTCTTTATCTGCTGGTTCTAAATTTGTTTCGCCAGTACTTTTAACTTGTCTTTTTTGGCACATGAATACCTTTGAAGACCCTAAAAATGTTGCTCTTCCCGCTGGATCTGTTTTTTTGCATGTAACAAGCCTCTTTATACAATCGGTGTAGATTTAAAAAATAAAAAATTTCTAATATCAGAAGTCATATATAGTTTCTTTGTTTTAAAGCGACAATAATGCGATGGTACGACTGGTATTTTCTCAATAAACTCTCTGACAGTTTTAATAGCCCCTTCAGTTTTCTTATTCTTTGGTGCACAGCGACCTCGCGAGTCTTTTTGAATCATTCCCGTCTTCGAAACATTGTCTATGGTTTGTCGCAAAGACATTTGACTAATATCTAGAGTTTTAAGTATAAACTGCTGGCAAACTTTTCTTTGTTCCCCTTGAATTGCCAAGTAATATTCAATTGTTCTATTTCTCTTAGAATGATCATTCTTTGTTAGTTGAATTATTATTATTATTATTATTATACCCGTCAGATGTACTTATAACATTTTACGATTTGTGGAAGCCACTCTAAATCAAAGCAAAATGTTACCAATACGTTTGCTTACGTTTGGCTAAAACATGATTTTGCCAAATCATCAAACGAAATAGCATCTGCCGTATTTCATCGTTTAAATGAAACAGATTTAACTGACACACAAAATAGTTCTGTTTGCCGACGGATGTGGCGGACAAAACAAAAATTCAACGCTACTAGCAATGTTATGTTTCTGGTTAATTCAAAGGGCGCCAGCAGAAGTAACGGAATTAAAATTACTTTTCCGGTAGTGGGCCATTCGTTTAGGCCCCCAGATCGTACGTTTGGTTTAATAGAAAGAAACATCAAGAAAAAAACACAATTCTTACACCAAGGGAATATACAGACGTAATCGGTCAATATTCTACTGTCATTAAATTTGGCACAGAATGTCAAGTATATGATTTTAAAAATGAATGCACAAATATTATGAAAAAACCTGGACTCTGGCATTTTAAATTTAATGCTTGTAAAAGATTTGTCATCACTCATTCAAATAAAATAATGCTTTGATACGAGGTGAACCTAATTTTGTCGCAGATGTTGGAGAAGCCAAGATGGTATGTAAAAGAGCAAAAAGTTTTACAACTATGAAGCCACAGACACTTGCAAGAGGACGTCCCCTAAAAGAAACAAAAATTAAGGATTTGAATTTTTTATTGGAGAAACACTTTGGTCCAGACTGGAAAGAAGATCCCCAGCTTAAATTATATATTGCCAGCAGAACACTAAGTTTAATGGTTGATAGTATGCCAATTAAAGAGACAAATTTTTCAAAGTCACTGGGTATTTATGTCGACTCTGACCTTCGGTTTCATGAACATGTAACCAGTAAACTAAAAAACCATACGGAGCTCTAAAGAGGATATATGGTCAGAGGCACTTTTTGACCCAAGAAACCAAAAAAGTTCTTTGCGATTCATTAGTCCTATCCCACTTTAATCATTGCGATGTTGTGTATGGGCCGTGTTCGGATCAAAATGATGCACGAAGGATACAAAAGGTGCAAAATTCGTGCCTTCGACTGATACTTGGTATTCGCAGGAGAAACCGTATTTCGCATGAATTAAAGGATATTGGGTGGTTAAACATGTTTAACCGACGAAAATTGCACTACGCCTGCTTCTGTTATAAGGTTATAAAAGCTAAAAAACCAAAATATTTGTTTCGGAAAATTAATTTTGGGTCAGAAGCCACCAGGTAAATGTCCATACCATGAGTTCATTTACAGTTCCACGGCACAGGAAGGAATTGTTCAAAAGGTCTTTTTCCTACAATGTGGCCTCTTGCTTAAATTCATTACGGATAACGACTTTTACACAATCATGTGTCGCCTTTAAAAACCGAATTAGGAATTTGCTGTCCGCCAGTCAGTGATCATAATTAAGTAACTAAATCTTTCTCTTTGCTCTTGTTTTTCATGTCTCTTTTATCTCTATTTTCCTCTTTTCTTGTATTTAATTATTTAGTTATTTATAATTTGTAAGTGTTAAAATATTAATTTTATAATATTTTGGGTAGCTGTTAATTATACTAGGTATATGTAATAATTTAATTTTAATACATACTAGGCCTAAACAGTGTTCAGGTTAACCGAATGTCTGCAATGACATGGCCTTTTATTTTCCATTATGTTAAGATTAAATGTTTTATGTTATCTTGTAAAAAAAATGTATATGGAAAATAATAAATTTATATTATTATTATTATATTATATAAAGAAGTGATGGAAACTCAACAATCAAATAATAATGAAGATGATCAATCATCTGGCGAAGATGATGTCAATGAAATTCCAGAAGATATTTTAGTATTACCTTAGTAGATCTAAGTTTGTTTTGTAACTTTATTACTCACCTAAAATATTATTAATTGTTCATATTTTTTACCTGTAATATCACAGAAATAAATTTTATTCCAAAACCCTCCTAGTGTTGTGTTTTGTTCCAAAACCCCCTATAGCGATTCTTTTTTGGTCATAATTTTTGTTTCCAAAATATTTTTTTTTCTATTTTTGGCATCATTTTGTCTAAAAAAACAGTCAAAACCAGAAAAATTTAACTGTGTACTATCAGCGACAGTAGAGGTTTTCTGATTTTTTTCAAAATCTGTTATGATGCATTTAGGGGGTTTTGGAAAAGGACTACTCAAATAGAGGTACAGAAGATGGTGGTAAAAAAAAGAGAAGAAACAGTTCGGGGGATGAAAGCTCTTTTTGATGCTTTTGATTACGTTTGGTTAGTTTTGGTTAGTCGATCAATCAACTTTCGGTTAGTTTCAGTTAGTTCCAATTTATTTTAGTAATTTGAACCGGATCCGATACATTAAAACCAATGTTAATGTTTTTGGTTAGTTATGGTTAGTTGCCAATGTTCGGTTTGAATTAGTTTTATTTTTTTAAATCTGTTCCGATACAATTTAACCCTTTTCGGTGCTTTTGGGTACTTTTGGTTAGTTCGGATTAGTCGTTCAATCAACATTCGTTTAGTTTCAGTTAGTTTTAATTTATGTTTGTCATTTGAACCGATTCAGTCCGCATAAACAAACTAACACGATCTCTGACGCGTAAGACGTGATGTGGCAAATGTAGCATGCACTTGTTCGCGATTTGATGCCCCATACTAGAAACACAAAAACATTTCCAATGTTAAAATTCAACATTCAATATCTATACAGGCTATATATTCTTCAGGAAAATCATTCCTAAATGTAGCAAGTGGGTTTCCAGGATCTTTACATGTTGCAAGAGAGTAAGTCATAAAGTAAAACCAAAATTAAAGATCAATTTCAATATTATAATAATGACATTTTACAATGCATTGTTTACTATACCAGATATGTAGCCATTATAGTACAACTGATTAATGAGGGTCTTGTAAGTGAATTTAGTCGGTGAATAATAGCATTTTTTTATTTCTTTCATATACAAACTATTTATATTCCGACATAAACGTGAATTAGTTTTATTCCCTCTCTGCTATCACTAAATGCACCCTCGCTACATTCAAGAGTAATGAGGGTGCAATAACTGGCCTTACTTATACCACACTGTTTAATTTTAATTAATCTTATTCCAGATATTGAGCACAGCTTATACCGTACCGAATCAGTTATTGAACTCTCCACGTGTTTTGAAGCAATAAAATCCAACCAATAGGAGCATTTTCCTCATATTCAGGGCGTCTGCAACGAGCCGAATTATATGAGGGCGACTTCATTTATTTATGAATAACAGTACCGGTTGGTGTCCAATGTTATATTACGACAGTTTGCCGAATCGAAGAGACATAAACGGATGCTGTACCTGGTTGAGTCGTAAACTGAACACACCGCACAGCGTTGGACTCTCGTTTTTTTGACAAGAAGCAGCAGGTTACGTTCTTAGATTGGATTGTTTGCGTGTTATTATATTTGTGCTCGATTATTTATTTATTTAAGTGTGTTAACTTTTTGGACATTTAATCATTAAAGTGTTTTCATTGTTAACCATGGTCGTACGTTGTTTTGTCTGCAAAGGGTACAAGAAAGCCAATCCAGCTTCAGGATATTTTAGTTTTCCGAAAGATGAAAGGTTGTAAGTAGATGTTTACATTAAGTATTGAGATTAAAGTATAGTTCATTCATATCACATTGCATGATAAATTAATATTCTTCGTCGATAATTGTTTGGCTCCCTTCTGCAGGAAGTTTAACTTTTTAAACTTGTGACATAAATTGTAGTTTTGTCTAGCCTCTTAGCATGTCATAATAAAGGCAACCAATTTAGAACCGTCACACTAATATTACAAAAGTTGTATGTAAATTTAATTAGAAATAAGTAGTGAACGTCACATACCTCCAACTAAAGCTCTGTTCCAACTGACTATGAAAACCGTACATGGGACGGTAATTTCCAGTTGTATAATTCGTTTGTCAACATAATATTTATCGCCTTCAAAAGTGAAATTGTCAACTAGAAATGACGGTCCCTCGTACGGTTTGGTCGGTTGGAACAAACCTTATTGGCTTCGATAGTTATTAAGGCCGTTTGACGCGATCACATTTTTGATAAAATAACTGCCCGTAGTAATCTTTCGAAAACGGCAATCTTACTTTGCGCTCGAAAAACACACAGAACTATTTCTACAGACGCATTTTTAAAAATTAATTCCACATTTTTCTCTATACTTATTCTGAAATTTGCAAATGACTGTCAGTTTTGACATATTATATTCGGGCTTCGGGCATATTTAGAACAGGATTGCCAGCAACAAACTGTAACAAACGCACGACTGTCATTTATTTATCTTCGGTTTCCATGACCATTCATAGCACACTCGACGGAAAAAGTGAGATTTTTCTTTCCCATGTTCGCGCTAGAGCGCAAAATAAGGATCCACGGCTTTTGCGATTTCATTTCAATTTAGTAATTAGTTATTTTGCACGCGGCTGTAGAAAAATTGATATTCTATGTTCATATCAAAATATTTATATATTTATTTACAATTATAAACACCATATTCATGGTTATGTATAAATGACTGTTCATTCTCGATCACGTTTACCAGATATCTTTTTTTATCAATTTCACTTACATATCATGTTTAATTTAATTTACTAAAAATGTAAACTAAATTAAACCCAGTCCGTCTCTGTTGAGTTCCAGCTGGCCATTAAAACCTAACATTTTTAATGTATGAAGGGCATGCGCGAAAAATGAGGAAAGCATGAAAAAGTCAAATCTGGCTTCATCGACATCAAAGGAGCCGACGTAGAGTTAAATAACTGATTCGGTACGGTATAAGCTGTGTATTGAGGGAGAGTGTTCTGTATATGTATATAATGTACGGGGAAGGTAATTATTTCTATGATACCCCCTTATCGATCAGTTCCTAGTATTATTCAGTATAGAATGGTTTAGATATTTTCCAGTCCTCTCAATTCAATTAATTACTTATGTTTTTTTGTTTATTTCAGTGACACTGGACACTTGACCAGAGAAAATGCATATTACAACAATTAGTCTCCAAAACAAGAGTTTGTATAGAGAACAGCTTTGGGCTGCTTAAAGTAAGATGGAGAATTCTGAACAATGTTGATACCTACTCTATCGAACGAGCAGTACAGATTATAAATGCGAGCTGTATGCTTCATAATTTTTGCTTATTAGAAGGTGATGAAATCGTATTAGACAAAGAGGGAAAAAATTAATGAAAAAATAGTTATGAGGGGGATGATGACACGGTGGGAGTGAAAAAAAGAAGAGAGATCTCAATATTTATGGCAGAAATTAGAGCATTAACTACAGATACTTGTAACTCTAACCATTAAGATAGCTAAAAATTAATCGTGTTCGTCCAAATTAGGATATCTTGGTGATTCAGAAACAAGTACCGCAAATGTAGTTCTGTAGATTTTGATTCGAGTATTGATTTAGCTTTTTTTTCAATTTAAATTTTCTGTTTTTACTTCTATATTTTTATCTATTCAAATAAAATAAATTGCATTTTTTGCATTCTGCAAATTGTCATTATCATATTTTTAATGTGACGTTTCATATTCAGGTCACCATCAAGAATTCAAAATTTTTAAATAGGGACCTCAACTTTTCATTTAATTTTTCAAAAACATTTGATATTGTAATATCAACCCTTGTATAAACCTTATTAACAATTATTATCAATATCTCATTAACAGTTTTATCGTTTGAAAAGGAGACGTAAGAGACAATAGGTACATCAGACCTGGATTACTTCAATCTCCTTTCAATATTTTTTTCATATTGGAAGACTAAACTATTAATTAATAAGTGTAAGATACATAGTTCATTTTAGAAAGCCAAGAGTGCTAAATAATTAAATTAAAAATTTAGATCTATATTGATTAAAATTAATTCATGTTACATGTTCATGTTGGTGGTCCAAGTATGAAACCTGTCTAAAAATGTTTGATCAGACTTGAATTCTCTAGACACATTCTACAGGTAGATGCTTATGATTACTGACTGTGAATCAAATAATTTTTGTTTTATCTATATTTTGAGTGTTAAAAACAGTTGGAAAATAAAAATATTCATTGCTAATCCTGTTTCTTATTGAACTATAACGTATCTACTATTGACCTTCTAATCAGCTTTCTTTAAATATTTGCTCATAATATAAATTGACCTGTTAAGATAGATAACACTCATTAACTTCTACAGGTGTAACACATTTGATGTACCTACTTCAATAATAAATGGAATGATGAAAATAGAAAAAAATAATCCAACTTTTTCAGGCTAAATTTTCATGCTATAAAGGAAGATTGCATCTAAATTGATTGCTTTATTTATTAAAACACTCAGTATACTTTGGAGATAATGTGGAACTATCTTTTCTAGGGGGATCTTCTGTACGTGCTCGGAGAGAAACAATCTAAAAGAAGTTTGAAACAATAAATATATAACACAAATGCCATTTATTAGATTTTACATTCCAGTAGATTTAAGCGATGAGAAAACAGAAAAATTATTAGGACAATCGTGACTTGATATTTAGAAAAACTAACATAAATATTCAATATATAAAAATAAAAAAGATCTCTTAAAACTAAATCTCTAATTACATAATAGAATTTGTAATATTAATATACATTATATTGTAATAAAACAATCTTTGAATTCCATGCAAAAATTTTAATCCAAAATGACTTCTATAAATAGCGAAACAGAGCGCTTTCGGCCTAAGCCATCAACAGTGTTACTTGTCAGTGGAAAAGGACATATCCATGAAGACAAACGAACAACACAAATCGACAACGGTCACAATTAAATTTCACACACTGTACGTCACATTTTTGAGAAAATGTTTCACATAATTTAGTTTAAAATCTTAATTAAAACAAAAGCGAGGTGCCTAGAACCACGCTTTTGGGTGTCACCCTTTCGTCCGTGGGTTCAACGAAAACAATTTGCTATCCCTTGATATTCGTTTCTTGAGTTGTAAATCAGCAATTTCTTTAGAAAATTCTGACCTAGTATTCTAAAAGAGTATTTAAAAAAATCTCCAATTCGTATTTGTCAAGCTACCAAGAATAAGTTTGTTTTTATTGACTGGTGTACTATTAAAAATAAACCTTAGGACGTATCCAAAAACATGTAAAAGCTTGTGCAAACTTGAAAACAATTGAAATATATTTTGATCATTAAAGGTGTTAGTGAATGACAATAATTGAACAGCTTTCTTTCTATCAGGTGTATTTTCCATATCTATTTGTGTTGCAATGGACCAATATGATTCATGCATTTTGAGAAATTCCGGTCCATTCCACCACAAAGCAGATTCATTAAATTGTTGTGGACTATGTCTCCACGTGACAGAATTTCAGCCGCGTTATCTGTTGAAAACACGTGTCTCCATTCAGATTTTTCTGTTGCCATGAATTTGTGCTATTCTATTTGCTACGAAAGTATTCCAATAATTTGGTTCACCTGCGATCCAGGAGAGTACAATAGTGGAAACACACCAGAAATGTCTTTTGTTATTTTAATTTTAAATTCAGATTCTACATTTTTTTGTCAAACATGCCAAGAGGTGCTCCGCAAGGTTTTAATCTCGGTAGAGAAATGATTTTTAAAGGCGCGAGATTTTGCATATAATAATTTTGATTGACGTTGTCCGTTAATGTCGGTACACACCAACAAGCACCGTATGCAACTTCACTTGAATCACAAAACCCGTGTAATTATATTGAAATATAATTAGGTATAGTAACCTGTCGTGTCACCTTTATTGAATTAAGGTGTGACAATTGATCAGAAAAGCTTTTCCAAAGGGTAAAAATGTTACAGACTCGTCCCAACCTACTTTTGATTGCCAAAGCCGTTGCATAATTATTTTTGCACGCACAGTAACCGGACCCACTAATCCAAGTGGATCAAAAATCTTGGCGATCTTAGATAATATTTGCCTTTTTGTTACGGTTTCGTTTGAATTAAAATTAACCGAGTAACTAAAGGTGTCATTGCTTGGATGCCAAAATAATCCAAGTGTTTTTCGCGTTTTGTCTTCCGATAAATCAAATTTTTCTAGTTGGTCTTGATCGCAGTCAGCCAAATTTTCGGCCTTGTTTGAATAAAATTTCCGTAATTGAAAACATGCATCTTTCAAAATTTTAATAATTTGTTTTTTGAGAGTTATTGCATTTTCAATGGTGTCAGAACCCGTTAAAAGATCGTCAACGTAAAATGAGCTTAAAATTGCCTTACAGGCGCTGGGATATTTTTCGGAATTATGGATTGCGGCCTGATTCAAACAACGCTAAAATGATGCCGAAGCAGTGCCGTACGTTACAGTATTTAAAGTGTAATGCTTTTGTTCATCTTCGGTATTCGAGCGCCAAAGAATGCGCTGTAGGTTCCTATCAGCCTTTCGAAGCTGTACCTGACGGTATATTTTTTCAATGTCGTCCGTAAATACTACATTGTGACATCGAAAGTTTAAAATAATCGTTAACAGATCTGGTTGACCAATAGGTCCAGTCATTAAAATATGATTGAGAGATATCCCGTTGTCGCTTTTAGCTGATACATCAAACACGACGCGCAATTTCGTGGTGCTAATCAGCCTTAAAAACACCGTGATGTGGTAAATAGTAAGTTCTTTCAGTTTCAATATCGGAATCATTTATTGGAGTCATGTGTATTGTGTACTAAATTTATGTACTCAAGCATAAAAATACAATAATCACCTTTCAGATTTTCGTCTCTATGTAATCGCCTTTCTATCGCTGCGTCCTACGTGAGATATTTTCAGCGAACGCGAAGCGGTGGCTATGCGTGCGAAAATATTAAGCTCATGATGCGTACACAGATGTCCTACGTGAACGAAGTAGGCTGCGAACTAATTCGGCGGTGAAATGGGGCGAAGCGGCGCGGCGGCGGCGGCGGCGCGATCAATTGGATTGATATTTTCGCGTTTAAACATGTCAACGGAGGAGCGAGAACATCCAATAATTTGGGATCAAAGACGAAGAGATTATCACAATCGTCTATTAACTCACCGTGAATGGACCAAAGTGGCAGAAATGATGGGCAAGGAAAGTGAGTACCTAGCTGTTAATATATCTTTGTTATTTTAGAGTTTATTTTCCTGAAACGTGACTATATTTTCCAAACGTTTTTTATTTTTGAGTCTTTAACGCACTTTTATTATATTCACTTGTATGTAACTAAACTAAATATACAAGGTGTTTCATAACTTCATTAACAAAATGAAGGAGATGAATCTTCATCTAATATTATTATTATTTTAAATATCCTTGAACCACTTTTGTTGAAATTTGGCAGCATATTTTGCAGTAACAGGTAACAAGAGGCTAATTGAGCCATAACTGGAATAAAATTATTAAGTCAATTGGCGTCCCGAGGGGCACCTTATGCAATTATATTGGCCAAAAAATATACGCCAGTGACTTTTTGTGTAATTACAATATACAACTTTTTTGCCCTTTGGATTTTTTTCCTCTCTGGCTTCGTTTTCGAGGAAAAAAAACAAGCACCACTTCACATAAAAAATGAAAACTAACAAACTAGCTGAAACTGTGCATGATATTTTTGAATTCTCTAGCGAGAGTAAGTCCGAAAAAATGAAAATCATATGAAACGTAAATCAAAGTGAAACACTTTAATTAAGCATGTTTCAGTATAGTTTGAGGACTGAAATTTTCCGGACATGTAGGCCGTGTAAAATGATCACTCTGGACGAAAACGGAACCCTGTTAAGACCCCCTCCCCCCGTTCGCCAGGAGAGGGGGAGAAGGAAAAACTATAATAATTAATTTCGGGAGATCGGGAAGAGCTACGGAGTGGAAATTTCTTGGGCAGGTGCGTCTCATGGGGAGCTCCCTTTGACCATATGGGGGGACCGGGGCTCCAATTTAAGGGAGGATTTTGGGGAAATAAACAGTTTTTTGCCGATATCTCTGCAAGGGAGCCTCGGATCGAAAAATTGACAAGCGATGACCCCGATTCCGCAGCCATCAATGGGGGGGATTATACCCCTACCCCTTCGAACACTAAACATTTTTCGAAAAATGGGAAAATATTGAAAAAAAAAACGTAAAAAATTGTTCGGAAAGTTAATAAAAGTATTATAAAACGAAATAAGAAAATAATAAAAAAGGAAGTTAGAGAAACGCGGTTTTCGGCGAAAAAAAGGCGAAGGAGTTGAGCTACGAGGTCGGGGATGGCAAAAATGGAAAAAAAATGATATATGTAAAACGGACAAAAAAAATTAAAAACAGTGTCTAAATCGTGGGCAAAACTTGAGGAAAAAAGCTTTAAAAAAAACAATTCCTAATATCTGTTTCAGAAGTTTCACTTCAGTTGTGTGCTTATAAAGGTGAGGCACATAATTTGTTTTGCGTATCAATAGTTTATTTCAGTTATAGAAATTGTGAAAAAAAATGTAGCAAGTGTTTTTAAATGATTTCTATGTTCCAAGGACACGCAATAAATGGGCTTTTTGTCTCGAAAATAAAGAAAAGGTACGAAAAAACCTCAAAAATTATAAAAATTACAAAAATAGTCTGTGGCATATATTTGTTGGTCAATAATATTGGTTAAAGTGCCCTTCGGGACGCTACTGGACTTAATAATTTTATTACAGTTATGGCTAAATTAGCCCCTTGTTACTACTTACAAACAACGCTGAAAAATTTGATCAAAATTGGGTGAAGTATACATTTAAGATATTAGATAGATTTTAAGCCCCTTGTTTCAGCATGTCGTTATGGTTATAGTTATTGTGAGCATGCGCAGTAGGTCACCACCTTGACTTTATTAACGATAACAGTTTCCATTAATAGAACGATATCGCACAAGTAAATAAAGACAAGCAGTATTAAAGGCGCTCTTATTTTGACATTTGCATATGCGCAAATGTGGCGGGGCCTAATATTTCCCTTAATAAGGATAGTGCCTGACTTTATTTATGCAGTCTTTGGGTCGTCCTTATATTTTCCTTATTTCCCGTATCAGAGAAGCTCGGGTTAGTTAGTACATGTTCGTCAGTTCTTCCGTGGAATCAAATTGTTTTCGTTTTGATTTTTTTATACCGTTCTAGAAACAAAATCTCCGTACGTTCTCTGAAATGTATGCTTGGCAGTTTGGAAAAAAAATATCAGAAAAATGCCAACACAACTGACAACAAAAAATAGGTTAGAAATAAGAGGAACAAAAAATAGAATAGAAACAAGGCATGTGCAATAACTCTAAATACAACAACAAAATAAAGTACCTACGGCAGTATTTTAATAATGTCGACCTTAATACTGGTTGACAGTAATAAAGCAAACTGCGATAACTCTCTATTAATTAAGAAGAAATAAGGAAGGTGTTATCGTAATCGTTGTGCCTATACCATGGGCTGCAATGCTGTCAATGCGCTTAGAAGTTACTAACATGCTTTTGAGTTTGGCGAAATTTTATTGATTATTCGATGACAAATTTGAAAACGTATAGAAATTATATTTTTATTAGGTAACATAGAATATTTATAAGTTACTTTAAGAAACCTAAATATAGTTTTTAAATTTTTAAACATTGTAGAGCATTCTATAATAATAATACTTCTAATTTGGAATTCTCAGTGCTCCTGCTAATCGATAAATATGTTCTTATTTAAACCTAAAATAAAGTGTTGCCTCTTTGTCTTCAAAGTTATTCAAATCGAATTCTACCTGAACCTGCATCATGGCATCCTCCTGCTGCAGAGGATTGTTTCGAAAATATCATTCAGGATAATACCTCTTATTAAGTTATGGTTGGCACCATTAGGATCATGCCTTCGAATATAAAATTAAAAAATACGCTTTTAGCGTACTAAAAGGTAAAAAATAATGTAATTTCTTAATTTTCAATGACTATACCAAAAAGCGTGAAGCGCATTTTTGTTACGTTTCTTTGAGAACCATGTGTACTACTTTAATTCATTTCGACAAAGCGTCTTTACTTTACCAGCACCTACGAATTTTCAAAAATCATTAATAGACAAACTCCTTAGCTAGTGTTTATTCAATTATAGATAGGATGTTCTACAAAATATGACTTAAAAATTTCCTTAACGTGTAAAGCTGCTCGAGAGGAAGCATTATGTCTTCTTGTCGGTAATATTTTTGCATTTTTTTAGTGAATTCTGTATGTTTCTAGGCTAGTTTCTGTATCTGTCGGTGATTCGAGGTCGCGTATGATATTTTGAAGTAACGTGATAGCTTTAACGATGTGTATAGCATTTTCAACATCAGTTTCTATGGATTTGTTCAAAATTCTGAATTTTGCAACTATAGAACCAAAAGAGCACTCTACAACCATCCTAGCTCGACTTAGTCGATAGTTAAAAATGTCCTTGTCGTCCCCCTTTGTAGTTGTTTTATTTGGGTAAGGCCTTAAAAGGTATTCCTTTAGAGGGAATGCTTCGTCGCCCACGAATACAAATGGGGCTTTAGTGTTGGTTCCAGGAAGACATTTTGGTTCGGGTAATTTTATTTTACCCGATTCTATTGCTCGGTGTAGTTTACAATTATCAAACACGCCGGCGTCATTTTCTTTGCCATAGGAACCCACATTCACCATTATAAATCTATAATTTGCATCTGTAAGTGCTAATAATCCGATGGAGAAAAAAACCTTATAGTTATAATACATGGAACCGGATTTCACAGGTTTTCTTATACGAATATGTTTCCCGTCTATGCTGCCGATGCAATTAGGAAACTGCCACCTCTCCCAAAAAT
The DNA here is from genome assembly GCA_016904865.1 of Pissodes strobi. Lineage (NCBI taxonomy): Eukaryota > Metazoa > Arthropoda > Insecta > Coleoptera > Curculionidae > Pissodes > Pissodes strobi. The sequence goes on along the minus strand of MU189056.1, from coordinate 33,636 downwards.
CTTGAGCAATTTCTTCAAATCAAGTTCTGTGGATAGAGGCATATGTTTTGTGACTAGGATTGTCCATATTGCTTGGCAAACCTCTTTCACAATATTCGATACGGCACTTTTTGAAATACGAAAGGAAAACGCAAGTTGTCGAAATTGTATACCAGTAGCTAAATACCTGGAAATAAAAAAATGTTTGTGAGATTCACGATCAGTTGCACAAAATGAAGTGGAGATTTGGAATATTTAACGAAATGTCGCTCTGCGTTCAAAGCTTTACCCCAGATTACTTCTATGTTGGAACCAGATTACTTACAACCTACTTTACTTCTCAAAAAATGTACAGTCCTTCGCAAAGATGCAACCGGGGGGACATTGAAAATGATGAATGTGATTTGTGTTAATTCAAATAGTTTTTAAAAGCAGAGCCTAAAAAAGTAAAAATACAAACACGAGTGTTTATAATTTATTTAATAATTAGAGAGATTCATTTTTAACATTAATATTACACATTATCATAATTAAAAAATAATAATAAAAGGTGCGGATATGAAGACGTAAAAAATTACCTTCCACTTGTGGATAGGAAAATCTACTAATATATAATTAGCCATAACATTACTGTAATATTTTTAACCTGTTCCGATTCGTTATAGCCCGTTTTGGTGCGGTTAGTTTGGGTTAGTTCCAATTTATTTTAGTCATTTGAACCGACTCCGATACGTTATAATCAAATTTAATCTGTTTGGATAGTGGTATTAACTTACTTTAATTTCTGTAACCTATTATTACGATACCTTTTAGCCCGTTTTGGTGCTTTTGGTTACTTTTGATTAGTTTTGGTTAGTCATTCAATCAGCTTTCGGTTAGTTTTAGTTCGTTTTATTTTTTCTTGGTCATTTGAACAGGTTCCGATACGTTATAGCCAATTTTAATGTTTTTGGTTAATTTTAGTTAGTTTCAATTTACCTTAGGTACTATTTTTAATCTGTTCCGATATGTTTTAGCCCTTATTTGTACTTTTGTTTACCTTTAGTTAGTTTTGGTTAGTCGTTCAATCAACTTTCAGTTAATTTCAATTAGTTTTAATTTATTTTAATCATTTGAACCGATTCCGATCCGTTATATCTAAGTTTAGTGTTTTTGGTTAGTTTTGGTTAGTCGCCAATATTGGCTTCGTTTTGGTTAGTTTTAACTTACTTCAATATCTTTAATCTGTTTCGATATATTTTAGCCCGTTTTGGTGCTTTTGGTTTGTTTTAGTTAGTCGTTCAATCAACTCTTGGTTAAATTCAGTTAGTTCAAATTTATTTTACTCATTTGAACCGATTCCAATACATTATATCTAATTTTAGTGTTTTTGGTTAGTCTTGATTAGTAGCGAATACTGGCTTCGTTTTGGTTAATTTTAACTTACTTCAATATTTTCAATCTGTTTCGATAGGTTTTAGCCCGTTTTAGTCCTTTTGGTTGGTTTTGGTTAGTCGTTCAATCAACTTTCGATTAGATTCAGCTAGTTCAAATTTATTTTAGTCATTTGAACCGATTCCGATACGTTATAATCAAATTTAAGTTTAAATAAACAAATTAACACGATCTCTCACGCGTATGACGTCATGTGGCAAATGTAACATGCACTTTTTCACGATTCGAAGCCCTATACTAAGATAACAGAAACATTTTCAATGTTAATATACATTTCGGTAAATGTTCTGAACCTCCATTAGGTTTTGTGCAACCAAGGGTCAGTGTTATAGAGTATTTAAGAAGTACCATACCTAACTACTAATTTTTAAATATGTCAATTATTCTCAAGACTAAATAATTTGAAAATGGCGTTATCTCTGAATAAATTATAACCCTGGCAATTTAACAGTATTGTTTAAAGGCACTAATAAACTGTTGTAAACATTAAGGTAGTAATACACTATTTTTTGCAGTAGAGGAAGTGAAGTCGAAATGGAAGAATTTGCGTGACACGTATAGAAAAGAAATGAAAAAAATATCCAAACCTCGTTCCGGGGCCGATGGCGACGAAGATTTACAATACAAGGGAACATGGTCTTTTTTCGAAATTATGGATTTTTTACGCGTAGTTATGAAACCTCGACAGACTCACAGTAATTTCGCGGAGCATCAGGAAAGAGGAACAATCATGGCAGAAATCGAAGAAAATAATATTACGCAACATGCCAATGACCAATTTGACGCTCAGTCACATGTTGGGCATATGTCAGAAGAAACGTCATCTTCCACTCTAGATGACAACTCATACCGGATTAATAGTCCTGATTTTCTTTACGATATCCCTCTTTCTAGCCCAGCAATCACGGTACCAGTTCAAGATACAGAATCTACTCCACAGATTCTCTTGAATGTTTCTTCTTCTTCTTTGACCACGCTTACACCAGTTGGTCACAGCGTCCACTTCACGTTCAACACCCCCCACAACGTGGTCATAAATCCTTTTCACGTAGGGCTTCAAAAAATATAAAATGTAATGACGTAATTTTTGAACAATCAATTCTCGAAATTGAAAAAAGAAAAATTGACTTACTGTCAAAAAATAGCGATGAGGAAGATGAGGATATACACTGGTTTAAATCATTACTTCCGCGTATAAAAAACTTCCAACATTTAATCGATTACATTTTCGGACACAAGTTCACTGAACTGTTATTACACGAACATTCCAAACATTTGCCGGCGGACTACTCTCAACATTAATATAATGTAAAATTATTGCTAATTATTAATAAAAGAGTAATACATGAAATATTTACTTGCCTTAATGTTAACATTAATCTTTCTTCTACAGAAAGTGGTTGCTGAAAATTTGTTTCTGAAAATTTTAACACCGGTTTGATGGCGTTAATTATGTAATTAAATGTTGAAGGCAACATTCGTGCATATTCCCTGAATAAAATTGGTTGGCATCTCAATTTTTCATATAAGTGATGAAATTCACCCCTGGCATGTCTTTCCAAATATTATAATATTTGTATTACTTCTTATGGCCTTCTTTCTATCTCTTTTGAAGTATAAATATTTTAGGTACGAGTTTTCAAGCAGCAAAATACGTTTTCGTGCACACAACATGACTAAAGACACCACGACTAGTTTTTTTTAATTAAATATACTAATCCGATCCGTTATGCCGCCAACGCCCAAGTACGACACACAAATCGCTTTGCGTTGTATCGCGAGATGATCGCGCAACTTCGCATCGCATCGCCACCGCTTCGCGTTCGCTGCAAATATCTAACGTAGGACGCAGCGTAAGTTATAAAAACGCTTCATGGCCAAGTTTTTAGAATCGCCTAATTCAACTGACTCTGAAAACAACGGCAGCCTAACTTCAAAACGCCCGCTTGATAAGCGCGTATAGTTTTCGAAGAAATGTTTTTCGCATGCTATACCTTGAGGCAATTTATTTTTATGTCCAGTTACGTTCTCTAAAAGCCAGAATTTTTCTATTTGTTTATGTAAGTCATTAGTGGTTATCAGTAAATTGCAGATTGTTTTATTTTGTTTTCCCTGTTGAAAATCGTTTGACAACAGCGACTCGATTAAAATCCTTTCCAATTTAATTTGCCCGACACATAAATTATCAAAGAAGATGTTTACCCCTAATAAGATATCAACAGAACGTGACACATTGAACCTTTTGTCTGCAAGGTGTATGTTATGAGGTATCTTAATTTGAGGGTCAAATGTAATTTGTGGCAAACTCTCTTTTATTTTATCTACGATTAAAAATGAGTCCTTTGTTTTATATTTACCGTTAGTGTAGGAGTTTTTCAGCCGAAATTGGAGAGAATTAACAAAAATAAATGGTAAATAAAAATGCTCTCTCATGTGCGTATAATTATCATGGCAAAAAAGATTATAAATATGTCTACACAAAAAAGATAAGCAATGAAAAATAAAGAGATAAAAAAATGTGTACAATAAAATAGAATCAAAATTAAAATATTAAGTTACTTAACATAAGAGAAAAGAAAAACTAAACCTTATGACCGACGAAGAAATAGTGAGCACCGAGATGACCTACCTGCAACAATAAAATCGTGTGAGCAAGGAATTTACCAAACAGAAAAATGTAGGAATAAATATACATGTTAGTACGGCAGAAGCATTGAAATAGTCATCTCTTATTCAAATTATAAAATAAATAAATATTTATGAACAGTTTAGCTAAATAAAATAATAAAGTAAAGGGATCACAAAGACCCATCAGATCACATAGTCCTTCCAGGTCACATAGACCTTCCAGATCACATAGACCTCTCAGGGCACATAGACCTTCAGGTCACATAGACCTTCCCTCAGGTCACATAGACTTCCAGGTCACATAGATCTCCCCAGTTAAATAAGTTTTAGTAATAAACATCCAGTGAGAATTAGTGGCAATAAAATTAAATAAATAATACATTTTGTCACAGGAGAAAAATATGTAAACAAAATAACGAAAACATTCGAGCTCATCGCCGCAACAAAAATAGAACGGGCCATACAGGCCAAATGTTGTTAAACCTCTATAAAACTTTAATATCAAATAAATATAATTTAATATGAGTTAATAGTTTGGTAAATTGTAATTGTTGCCCAGTGAGAAAGAAACTCACTTATATCCAAATAATGTGAACACAAAACACCACTAACACAATAACGGTCCAAAACTTATTATTCAAAACGTTTAAAAGTGTTACACTCGCCCACTCAGTAACTTAAAACAACTGCACACTTTCGCCCTTCTTGTTCACCAAAATTATAATGATTTCGGTCGCTCTGCATACATTTAAAGTCAACCATATTCCGAAGTATTCGTTTCAGATTTATCAACACTCACCCCCCCTTGTCCCCATTAAAATCAGACCGAATGAATAACGCCACGCTATATGGGATATGTTTATTGTCGGAATATTAGAGACCGTATTTATTAAAACAGTCATAAATTTTACTGGCTAATTTCAGCCAGCCTTTCAATAGGACCCTTGTTCGTTGGATAAAGGTTGGTATTTCTACTTGCCTAGTTTTATGTTACGGAAACCTTTAGCTTACGTGTATTATTAAAATAAATATGTCTTACATTCGGCCATCCTGCATTTACCTTGCTCCGAGGTATCACTGCTGGTCCTTATCGGAGTCAAATGGAAGTACTACTCCATCATCACCGCTTTTACTGTCTGTTTCATCAGAGACGCCTCCAGGAGGCCGCCAAGGACAATTACCTCCAGTTGTAGGAGGTAATGCAAGGACGCATCCTATCCACAGCTACTGTTTTCTGATGTTTGACCGATTTTTGCGTTCGGTGGTAGTATAGTTTTTACCACCATGGCACCACTATATTTAGGTGCGAGTTTGTGACTGACCCCAGTTCTTGGTGACTGTTTATTTGATCGTCGATTCTTGGTAGCGGATGACTGTCTTATATTGTAAGATAATTTAATTTTCGATAATCTATACAGAGTATTTGTTCGCCCTTTCTTTTTTTAACAAGCAGAACAGGCGAAGAATAGTCAGAGTCAGACTCTCTTACAATATCAGAGTCTGGTAGCTGGTACACTTTCGTTACCAGTGTAGATAGACACGCCTCTGTGAGTAGGAGACTACTCGCAGGGGTGCCACAGGGTACAGTATGGTCGCCGCTGCTGTTCAATCTTTTTATTGCAGATATTCCGTCACATCCCCAAACCCGTAAAGCCCTATTTGCCGACGACACGGCAATTTATTCCTCGCATCCTATAGCGGAAGTGGCGAAGTCAAGACTAAGTGAACACATGAATGTGCTTGTTTCTTACTACGAGAGGTGGAAGATCTCCCTTAACGCGAATAAGACCGAGCTTATCGTTATCACGCACAAACGGAAGGATACAGATATTACACCTCTCGTGGTGGGGAACACGCCCATAGAGCCTAAAACGCATGTGAAGTACCTAGGTATCACATTCGATACAAAACTTAACTTTGGCCGGTATATCTCGGCAGTTGTTGGCAAGAACGAAGTTATTAAGAAGGGACTAGGCTTGTTGGTGGCGGGCAAGTCCTACTTGAGCCCTGCCAACGAGCTTATCCTGTACAAATCCATTGTGAGACCAGCATTGCTATACGCTGCCCCCGTGTGGGGCTCGGTGGCTCGTACGCACAAACGCAAACTCCAGGTCTTGCAAACTGTTACCTGAGAGCGGCGTTCTCCTTGACGCGACGTGATCGCGTGAGAATTGAAGACCTACACGCGTGGTCGGGAATCGAATACGTCGAGGAGTACATCGACGGCCTCGCGTGTGGGTTCTTTGAGAATCAAATCAAGGGATCGCCGCTTACTGCTAACATCGAAGACAAGCGGTACGATCCCGAGCACCCCATAAAACACGGAACCATATATCGGGAACTAATCCTATTCTACAGGCATCTAAGGCCTCCCTAAACCTAAATTCTTGTCAACATCATGCACTGCCAAATTCCACCATTCTTCACCCTCTGTATGCCATCTAATTTGTATTTTTCAAAAACACGAAAAATAAAAGTAATAGGAGAACAGGAGCACTATACCTCACGGGTAAGTGTAGATCCTACCGTCTGGCCAGCCAACCACCGTGTTCGGGCACGGGGGGCGGGGCCTGCTAAAGCTGCTACAAATTCGCAGCCGCACCTATCGCATACACACTTGACTTCCAACCACTGAAGCATTTACGTCTCCGCAGCTTGATCCGCGGGGCTCGACCTATGCGACCTGAAGTTATTACAATACCGGAGCAGACTTATATTATGTTGTTAAGTCTCTATCTTGTATATAGTAACTTGTATATAGTAATGTTAAGAACCTCCTGGGAACAATATAACCTAATGAAACAAGTACTACTATTAATATAGCTCCGGCCAACACTTAACAGATAAAGCCATTGAAGGGGTTACCCAAGTAATGGTCAAGCTAACCGTAGCACTGCTACACCTAATAACCAAGCTAACCGTAGCACTGCTACACCTAATAACACCAGCCCCCTATGGGCGCCGTGCCCTGTTGGCCACCATGTTGACAGAACAACAGGCATAGCAACAGGCCTTAGTATCTTAAGACGTGTTTATGTTAGGTAATGCTGTTGTTAAAGTATGAATAGTGAAATAAATGTTAATGATGCTGATGATGATGATAATGATATCTTTTACAATGCCTTGTTCGGCTCTTGACATGCGATACGGTCTGTATGTGAAAGGTTTGTCCTCGCTCAGGCTAATGGACATCTTCACTGCTTTCCAACATTTTCAGCAAAACAATCTATAAACTCATTTATTAGCTCTAGCAAACTTTGTCTCTTTTCTTCCCCCAGTGGTCCAACTTGTGCATCCTCGAGTGTGAAAGGTGATCGAATACGGTCCTGAATTTTTAACACTTTTCCAGAAACTTTGTCTCCTGCACACGGGTGAGCCCTAGCAAAGATTGAATTTTTCTTAAGAACAATGTCGGAATTTGCAAGATTAATACATGGAATGGTTGCGTATTCTCCCCTTTTTAGTGATATTACCGTGTGAGGAATACAGTATTCTTTACCTTCAGGATATCTTACACTGGCTTCGATACAAAGATCCCCCTCATAATTTTCGCCGAAAACTTGTACATATCCCCAATGTTGTGGTATGAGAGAAGTGGTTTCTCAGATGCGTAAAGCTATTTTTGACATCTTGGTTTCTGGTTCGCTTTGGGTAATTTGATTGGGTTGCTGTTTATAAAATTTAAGCGAGACATCGTCCTTAATTACTAAAATAACATAACTCTGTGAAGTTTCTTCCTAATAATACTGGTGCATCCTGGGCACGATCTGATACAACATGAGCATTGACTAATTCTTCTACTTCATCTATTTTAATTTTTTTAAATATTGAACCCAACGTAAGAGTCTGTCCAAAGCCATATCTTTGTAGAATTGTAGTTTTATTTTGGTCATAGCTCAAATTGAGTTTGTGAAGATCCCCAATTTGTATGGTAGTACAAGAGCTCCCTAAATCTACATACGACAAGGATGGTGTATCGTTTATGAAAATATTTTTGTAAAACTTCTGGTTGGGTTCTTCCTGTAATAGTCAAATTTTTGGTTGGGGTTTCTGTGTTTTTTTTTCAGATAACAGCTCTCATCCAGATGTCCTGCACGCCGGCAGTAGCTGCATTTCTTCACAGTCCCGTGAGTCTTCTGAGTCTCCCTGAAAAAGTTCAAAGTATGGCCAGGCTTTCTACATCCATAGCACACTTGTTTGTCGTTGTGAGACTTCGGCCTATAGCGTCCAGCACGATTGTACTGATGTTTGTTTAGAGGTTTTGTTGGATGGATATTTGTTCTTAAACTTGTTGGGATGTTACTAATAGAACTCAAATAAAGATAAAGCGATTCTGGCGTTTTATGGTTCCAGCACTGTCTCCAGTCTTCACCACGACATCAGCAATACCTCCTATAATGCATGAAACCGCGTCTTCGCCGAAAATTTTGCATTCATTCAGCAATGTAACTTTTTCGTAGTAATATTTTGTATAGGTTTCCTCGCTCCTTTTTTGACGGTTAAGCATTCCCTGAAGATCCGCGCAGTAGTTCTTTCTAGAAGAAAAACCAATTTCCAGTTTTTCCTTCCATTCCTCCCAAGAGAATTTTAAGGTTGGTAGGCTTTTGTACCATACCTCAGCTAAGCCTCGTAGCTTATTCATAGCATAATAAATCGTAGCTTCTTCGGACCAATTGTAGGTCTCTCGCAACTTGTCAACCTTCTGACGCCAATTGTTTACGATTAATTTGCCATTTTCGGGGTCAAACGTCGGAACTACGTCACCTCTAACCGTCGAAGCAGTAGAGTCTTGTACTGAAGAACACTTTAAAAATTCGGTCATAAGAGCTGTAAAAATCACTCCCTCTTATCCCCTAAAATAAGACCGATGAATAACGCCACGCTATAAAGGATATGTTTATTATCGGAATGCTAGAAGCACCGTATTTATTAAAACAGTCATACATTTGACTGGCTGATTTGAGCCAGCCTTTCAATAGGACCCTTGCTCGTTGGATAAAAGTTGGTATTTCTACTTCACTAGTTTTATTTTACGGAAACCTTTAGCTTACGTGTATTATTAAAATAAATATTTCTTACATTAGTAGACATGAATGCAGCCTCAAGTTTATTCGAAATATTACAAGTTGAATTATTTATTCCTGCGGCAGGAATGAAAATTTTTGTTTGTTTAATTTGAGCCCTTTGGCAAGTGAATTAGTCATTTGTTATGCACTGTCTTAAATTTGCCTGGCCTCTACTAAATTACCTTCGTAATCCTCTATTTTTATTATGGCAGTAGTCAAAAGTATTTGCTTATTTTTTGGATTTAAGCAATGCATGTTTAGAAGTGGTAGGTTATCCTCATTCTCCGTTTTTTGAAGAGAATGTGTGGAATTACCAATTACCTGAACCCAGTGTTGGGAATAGTGAATCATGTGACTGTGTGATTTGTAATTGGGTAACGGTCTCAGAACGATTTTCATTTTTTGGGTTAGGTTAATTTTTCTGTGTGTTATTCTGATTGTAAAATACGTGAAGTAATGAGTGGTGTTTACGCCCACAGTATTTGCACCCTGTCGGATTGCAAGCGAATTTATCATGGATTGGTCGTAAACAGTTGTGACATAATTTATATTTTGTTATTTAAGTATAAATATCAGTTACAGACATATTTTCTCTTTTTTCGCATTGAAAATTTAAATGATTTTTATGACAAAATACACAAGTGATTTTTCGTGTGCTAATACTCTGTTTTGTGACATTTCGTCGCTTTTGTTTTTGTTTTCTAGCGTTTCCAAAAAATTACACCTCTTAGTTAGGAAATCAGTGATTTGTTTAATCGTAGGAAAATCAATGTTTTCTTTGTTTAGAAACTCCTCCCACTCTCTTTTAGTGGCAGAGTCCAGTTTTGAAGATATTATGTATAATATAAAAGCAGAGTATCCCAACTATCAACGGGTTGACCTAAAGCCCTAAAGGCGTGTGGAGTGTCACGCCTGGAGTGTAAACTGTCGCGTCACACGCCGTGTGATTGGGTCCCGTCCATTGGTGGTAACCTTTGCACAGTTCAAAGCAAACTCGCCGTGCGCGAAGTAACTTGGCAAGCGTATACAGTTCCGTTTCGATGAACTGACATGCTGAAATGAAGAAACTTGTCAATCTGCGGACCGTGTGATCGCGATGGTCAAAAAGCGGCGCGTCACTTCGCACGCCACACTCCAGGCGTATCACGCCACACCCCAGGCGTGACACTCCACACGCCGTGTAATGGAGTTTATGTTTTTTGAAACATTATCGAGTAAATTTCGAAGTTGATAATGATTCATTTTTCATGGAAGAAGCTTCAAAATTTTTTTATTTACGTGACTATGAACGATCATTTTTGAGGTAGGCGCGTTTTGCGTTTTTTTTGTGGGGGTTGAATGAGACCGAGCCGTCACGCTCGGATATGTAACGTCACGCATCACGCGTCATGCTCCTTCTACTGGCATGTTCCCGTATAGGAAGAGGGCCGAAATTTTCAGGGGATATAGGCGGGGTAAAAAGAAGATACTGGACGAAAACGGGACCCCGTACTCCTCTCCGTTTGGCCAGGGGACGGGAGAGAAGGAAAAACTTAACTAAACAATTTCGGGAGAACGGGAAGAGGTACGGGGTCGAAATTTTTATGGTAAGTGCGCCCCATGGGGGGCGACCTTAGACCATCCGGGGGGACTAAGGCTCTAATTTAAGACGGGAGTTTGGGGGAAAAACCGTTTTTCGTCCGTATCTCTGCAACGGGGCTCGGATCATTCTGACGAACGATGACCCCCACTTGTTGCAGTTTTCACTTCTATCGTGGGATCTTAAACACACATTTTTTTTTATTTTGGTACCTATCTTTCAACATACCCCAGGCTACAGTATAATTTGAATTAGGTTAGAAGGGGCTGTATTAATTGTGAAGGGTCGCCTTTTAGACACGATTTTAAATACCAAAACTTTTATACGTCATTAAGTTGTGAATTAGAGTGTATTAAAGAGTTAAAAATGTCGTAAAACGTCATTCATTGATTGTAGGTTCCATGAAATTCTGGCAAATTGATAGGTGGTAATCTAACAGGCCCTTGCAAATCTATATTTGCACCTCCTGTTGGATTGTTGTTTGAGGAAGTGGATGCGACCGAACTTTGAACTGAGGGAGCGCTTTCTGCTTTAACACATTGACTGCGCACTGCCCGCACGGCTCGCTAGGTAAGAGGCTGACTGAATTTTTTGACGCTGCACCAGAGCGCGGATCCGCGTCGGCAGCCTATTACATGTGCATTGTGTGATTGGAAACAATATTTTATACATATATCTTTTGATTTTATTTTTATTATATTATGAAACTTTACTTAAAACATGAGAAACAGAAGTGTAATTTATAATTAGTTTTATTTGTGTAAAAAAAGAAACAAATAAATGACAAAATATCATGAAAAACAAAATAAAAAATTATTTCTTAATATTTTTCAACAAAATCACATAATGTAACACATAAACTGAACAAAGTTATGGGATAGAAACAAAAATATAATTCAAATAACAATTATAAACTAAATAGAACCAAACAAAGCGAATACTAGTTCTATCTATAGAATCAAAGTATAAAAATTTAAAAATATTGAAAAGAACATATAGATAAAAAAAATTATAACTGGAAAACTAGAACTTATCGCGATTTACATGATATAACTCAAATCAAACTTCTAAGCAAAGTCCTGGCTTTTCTGGACACTGTCGACATTCAATTATTGTGTCTTTTCGAATTTTTTTGGAAGAACATACCCTACACCTCTTTCGTTTTGTTTCACCTTTTGCATTTTTATCTACAATTTTTGCAGGCACATGCTTAGCATTTTTATTTCCTTTTTGCGCGGGAGTATTTTTATTTTCTGTTTCTAATAACTTCTGTATAACTTTCAATCGAAAATCGTATAGATTCATTTTATTTCCGGAATATTTATTATACAAGAAAAAAGAATTTAGCAAAAGTTGTTGCATAATATGAATGCCTATTTTTTTATACCAGCGTAATGTCTTTTTTTCACATGAATAATATGATAACATCTGGTCCCTTTGATCAACACCACTCATACTTTCATTATATTTTATAATAGGAACGGGTTTTATTTTCTCTTGTCCCCTTCTATTGTAGCACTCACGCAAATTATTTTTAAATTCTGTTGAAATATAGAAAACATCCCTAGCGTCTTTCCATTTTCCAACCATCACACCATTTCGGTACTTTGCTCGACTTTCACCTCTTTTCAACTTACATTCTGCAATCTCACGAGGATTTTCTTTCCTGTTATGACGTAATGTGCCCGTACAATAAGTATTTTTCTGCAACAGTTCCTCTGCAAGGCCTACACTGTTATAGAAGTTATCCATATATATTGAGTGTCCAGAATTTAAATGGTTTTCCATCATGCTCATGACAACACGTTGAGCATGTCCTTTTTCTCCTGAGGATTCTAGTCTGCCTGTATATACACTAATTTTGAGCACAAGCCCATTGGGCTCTGTAAGGACGTACAATTTTACGCCATATTTATGGCGTTTGTTCTTAATATATTGTCTAAAAATGTGTCGTCCGCGCCATAACACCATGGACTCATCCAAAGGTAAATTTTTGCCAGCCTGATAAATTTCAGTCATTTTATTATTGAAATATAAAAGAAGGCTACGAATTTTATATAACCGGTCTTCTGGGCTAGGCTCTCCTTCTTCTGGGTTTTTTACAAAATGTAAACATCTTAAAATTAACATGAACCTATCTCTACTCATAGTATTAGAAAAGCATTTCAAATTAAAGAGGGGACCTGTTTTCCAATAATCTTGAAGGCGGTTAGTCTTCCATGTCCCCATATGAAACACAAGATCCAAGAATTTACGAAACTCTGGCACAGTTAGAGGCTTCCAACGCACAATTCGAGCCCTGTCAGTTTCCGTAGACAGAAAAACCTGTTCAGCATAATAGTTAGTTTCTTCTACAATCATTTCAAAAAGCCCAATGTCTGCTAACAAATTAAAAAACTCAATAGGTTCTTTTGAGTCCGGTACTGGTACTAAAAGCCGGTTTACTTTGGTAAAATCGAAGTTATTTAGGTTTCCGTCATCATTCCAAATGCTAGAATCTGCCAAATTCGCAGATGGTTGTTGAACTGAAAAGTCAACAGCTTCAGGCACAATCTCATCCTCATCAGACGACGCGTCACTTTCCTCTGGATCCGGAACATAGTTGTCCGAGTCACTTAAATTTTCATTTTCACTGCCAGAATTTACAAGAATATCATATAGTTCTTTATCTGTAAGCGGCTTTTTGCGATTTATATTTAATCTCAAACGTTTTGGCTGTGAACAACCGGCCTCAGCACTGTCCGACATTTTTCAAGACCCGCGACGTAAAAAGAAACGAAACTCGTTCCGATCCGCAAAATAGCCGTAAAATATGCTCTAATTGTACGCTGACCTAACGCGGCTCGTTCAATTCAGATACTGACGACGTGACATCCTTGAAAAGTTCTATTACCCAGAGCCGCGTTTCCGCGTCGCGCGCCTCTCGTCGATCGTCGGTGCGACGCGGATCCGCGGCGTCCGCACTCAACGTGTTAAAATAGTTTGTTAGTAATTTTCTTGCCCGCCCAGCAACATGTAATATTTACTTTCGAAATCTGCCCTTTCATTTGGGCAATGCTGCCCCCAGTTAAGCATTCAATATTCGTTTGTACGTCATTAAATGCTTCAAAGGTAAAATATTTTTTTTCTAATCGCACACTTAACTCGTCATTATTCCCTGAAGGCACATCAAATCTATCTAAATATGTAGCAAATCTAATTAATTGTGATTTAAATTGTCCCATTTTTAGCTTTATTTTGGTTAAACTATCATTTTGTGAATTAGAATTTTCGCCCAAGACAGTGGCATCCTCTTCACGGGCCATTTTGAGAAACTAATCTACTATTAAATGTCAGATAGATGCAAATGAAAATAAAAGGGGCGGTGGAAAAATGGATAAATTGGTGAGTTACCGATGTGTTGACTGTATTGCACTACACTATGCAGTTTCACCACGAAATTTCACTAAGTATAGTTTTGTGTTTACTGATACTTGACTATTCGGTTCGAAGGACCATAATTTTATGTTGAAATTGGATGGATCTATTGGTCGCATTTAAACCTTTTTTTTTAATAAACGTAGACTGTATGAAAGTAAGAAATATCTCGTATATTGACTAAGTTACATTGAGTAGATGACAGCTTTGTTATAACAGTAGTATAAGCATTAATGAACTAAAAAAAACAAACGATGCAAAATAATGTCTCTCTCCTTCTTTTCTTGCGCCACAGCGCCACGCACGATGCTTAATTAATTAAGCGCGTGAAACATTGTATCGCTTCGTCTTATACGAGGACGTCTTAAAAACTACACAAACTGATTCTGGAATTTCATCTGCAGGTTGACTCTTTTCATTTGTTGAGATATCTATGGTTTCTACAATATCGTCTAATATATGAGTGTTCTTCTGTAAAACTATTGGTTTCATCGAGGGTTTGATCCACAGTCTAATCTATTGTGTCTGTGACATATTTCAAATTAACTTTGTCCTTGTCTCCTAGAATCTGGTCCATGATATCGTAAAATTCTGGGGGCTCCTTTCTTTCGCCCCCTGTTATTCTAATATGTTGCTTGAACTTTATGTATTTATTGTATAAATTTGCAAACTTTTGCCTGCAACTTTTAGCATCGACATTGAAACCTAGTTTTTGGAGTATATTAGAAATCTCTTTCCATAATTCTAATTTCACTGATGATTTATCATTAAATCTTGCGACATATTTTTGTAATGCTCGCAGTAGCAGCATTTCAAAGGTAGCTTCTTTGTCTTCACTGCCGGCTCTACCTTTACTGACCCAAACATCTATTTTTCTTGGAGGTGGTGAAAAATTGGAAATAATTTCTTCATCATATGGAACTTTCTTCTACTAGTTCTAAAGTTGATAATCCAGGTAAGCATAATAATGTAGTGGAGACCGAACTTTGTTTAGACATGCCTGCATCTTGTTCTTAAGGTATAGTATGAATCAGTATGAATCACTTTCTCTATGGAATCTGAAGTTGATGGCCTAGGTAGGCAGAATAATGTGGTCTCCTCAACTCTAGGAATTGTCAAGTTTGGCAAATCTTCGACGCTACAAAATGGAATTCTTTGGGATCTTATTGCTCGGCAAATGTAGTCTATTAGGAATTCATCATCTTAAAGGAAAAAAGGTCCTCTGAACAAACATTTATACTTTTGCATTTAAATTATTTAAATTAGGAATCAGAAGTACAAACAAAAAGGGAAAAAATCTATTAATCCCTTTAGGTACACATCTTTTCTTATCATTTTTTAACGTTTAGATTATTTCCCTTTTGTCCTGGATGGAAACTGGTTTATCATTTATTAAAACTGATATTGATCCATATCCAAATTTTTTGTGTGTCAGAATGCATTTTAAATTTAAATGTTGCGGCTTACCGTTATAGGTTTGGAAGTCGCCGCGTCGCCGCCATTTCAAATTTGCGCGTCCTGTCATAGTTCATGTTCTGATCGTTTATCATTTACCAGTGCTTTCATTATTTCCTTTCTCGCTTTACTTCTGTCTATTAAAAGAAGATGCTATACAGATACTATCCCAAGTAACTAACTATCCAGGTTCTTTACATGTTTACTATACCTGTTTATATTGTGACGTCATTGATACGTCATAGTTACCCTACTCGAATCGATGAAATATATTAACCCAACTAAATAACCTACTATCTGGTAAACACTCACGCCAAAATTCGTCCCTTGTTTTTGTATAGATTTCAATCAGAGTTTCACTCTCATTGTCAAAAAACCATTTTAGTATTAAAATAGTGTAGCGCTGTAGTGTATCAGGAAAACACTCGGTATTTCATAAATTAGGTCGTGAAGGCAACCCGACTAGTTCGAGGTCTAGACGAAGGTTATTTACATTACCCATTACACGTAATATTATTGTTTAACTCCATCGAACGCGATACTAGACACGGGTGACGAAGTTAGGTCAACCTTGTTGAACTGGCATTGTTATTGTAACATTATATACATAATATGAACCTACACCAACCCGGCATATATAGAGAGAATACAAGACTGACTGACGCAATTGATATGCGTACGTAGATTACAAGAATATACACTGTAGCGTTACTATCTTATATATGCTTTGCTAAAGTTAATACAGAACTCTATAGTTACCTGGAGTATTATTCTATAAATAAAAGGAGTTCTACAATGCGACCCTGCCATTCGCAACGTGTGTCGTGAGTTTTAAGTGTGCGGCGGTGAATCCTGTGTAATATGCGTACATCCAACTCTAAGCAAGCGGAGGTCACCGATGCAGGTGTGGTGAACTCCAACTTCATAGTGGAACAGGAAGAAATCAAGATGCCGATGGACATGAGGATAGCAATATACGCTTTGGTGGCAGCAGCTATGGCAGTTTTATTCCTAAAAAGCGGCAAATATCCAGAAGTATGGTCATCAGGACTAGTGATGGGAACTATCGAATGAAATAAGCTATCGAATAATTACTAAATGAATGATTTCAACTATCGAATGATTTTATTCGAATAAAATCATTCATTCATAAATAAGGCACCTGGCAACCTCGCCGTGCAACTACTGCTTAAACTAAACGGTTATCGTTACGTTGCGAATTCGTTTAATAAAACCGTAAATAGTAGTTCATAGAAAAATATATATTGTAGTTGTTCGACATTGACTATTGTGTGCGTGTGCAGATAAACAAAGTTTTTTCGAATTTGTGTGATTTCCCGAGAGCAGCCCGATTCAATTACTTACTTTTACATGGTATTTAGAATTTAATAGTCTTGGGTTTTTCAATGGTAATGTCCTTGCATGCGATTTCTCGCGAATAAATTAAAAAGCACAACACTAGACTATTTACTATTATTTATTAAATATTTTTGGTATAAAAACATTAAAAACCATTTTCCTAAACCTAAAATTAAAAGGATCATAATAGCAGTTATCTACAGAATATTAATAAAATGAAAATGCATAGATAATACATGCACATATCCCGAATTCACTTGAAAAACATATGGCAACAACGCCCGTCAAAATATAATTGCCAGAGCCTATAACATTCCTTATTCCTCCCTTATTTTCCGCCGCGGACAAAATCAAAGAGGCCGACTTGCTTCCAAGAATTGCTGCCGACGCCGGCAGTTTTCTAAGAACAAAAACGGAGACCTGAGCTACGACGTCGCACCGGTCGACGACAGGGACAACATAATATTTAACTCAAATCATCTTAACATTTAAGGTCATGTCTATATTCTATCCTCACGAATGAATAAAAATAAATGAATTTAATGAACGAATAATTTTGGCTTTCGAATAACTAGAATGCAATATTGCAATGCAGATAACACATCTCGCATCGGTTCGATCATTTTTATTCGATAGTTTTCAACGAATGATTACACCCTAGCTATCGAATAATTCGAACGAATTGCAACTATCGAATGTTTCGATAGTTTTTATTCGATGGTTCCCGTCACTAATCAGGACGCAGGCAGCCGAAGTTTAGCAGCTCAGAGGACAGCAGTTGCGGATGAGTAAGACATTTTTGTAAAATTTAAGTGATTGCGTGACTGTTGAACAGTGAACTATTCAATTTTACGATTTTACATTTTATTAGTCAGCATATTATTATTTTTTACTATTTATTATTAGCATTGTTCTTACCATATTCCTACTATAATCTATATTATTCTTACCAATGTTACCATTATTATCTCCGATACCGATTATTATTACGATTTATTTTTACACATATGATATCTATACCGTTATACTATGACTATTTATTGGGGGATCCATACGGCTGAAATACTACGTATATATTTTATTAATTTTATTTTCCTTTTGCTCTATTTTGGCACAGTATTTTACCTATTTAATCATTTTACGTCATAAGTCATCGTATCCCCGCAATACAAGTAAAAACGAATCTATTTTATGAATGATATAATGTGGGAAGAGTTCTTGTCCGGGATACAGGACATAAAAATTGCTATTAATAACGAATCAAAAAGAATTCTTAAAAAATATACGCCAAAGGCGGAAAACATTAAAAAAGAAATTCGTGATAATTTACTAAACTTATACAATAAATTTATCAAAGTCGTTCGTTCAGTTTAGAAAACTCTAAGCGATGAACAAATACTTACCGTTAAGAAACTTTTTACTTCAATAAGGGACAAAGTAATAAGAGCGTATCAAGTGTTGAAAGCACTATATAAGATTCCTACTTCGTGTAGCGAATATATTGACCCTGAAATATTAGAAGAAGACATAGAAGAAGCCGAATCACAAGAAGATACGCAAACAGATTGCAAAATGGCTATGACAAACGCTGAATTTTTCAATTTAGCAAGCAAAATTTTCCCAACAGAGTTCCATGGCTCACCCGATAAATTACAGACCTTGATTGACGCCCTTACACTCCTACGAGTAAATTCAGAAAACCACGAAGCCAATACAGTAGCCTACATAACGACGAGATTAATTGGGAAAGCCAGAGACTTAGTAGAAGCAAGTGACACCCTAACTTCAATAATAGACAAACTTAAAGCAGGAATTAGGGTAGGTAGCTCACAAATGACCAGTGCAAAACTGTTCGGCCTCAAACAAAGCAACAAAGATAAATCCAGGTTTGCCACAGAGATCGAAGACCTGGCACAAAGGCTAAAGAGAGCATACATCCACGAAGGAGTCCCAGTAGCAGTACCCGAAACCTACGCTACAAACGCAACTGGCAGGCCATCAGATGACATCCTCACAATTCCTCCAAGATGTGAAATAATAAGAAAAATAAAAAACCTGAAACGCTTAAAAGGAAGTTCAGTGGTTTTAAACAAAGAAATATCCCCAGGTGTTTTTCTAGCATCCTCAGTCGTTTCTGAAGAAAGTCCTTTTGTGAGAATTTTAAACACAACGGTCGAAAGTGTCACATTAAAAAACGAAGACATAGAAACAGAAAGTTTAGAAAACTATCAGATTTACAACATAGATACTACAATAGAACATAGAGAATCAGTCTTACGGCAAGAACTAAACAAGCAGATACCAGACTTAGCAAGAACTGAAACAATTGCTCTATGAAAAGAATTTTCCGACATTTTTGCTCTAAGTACAGACAAATTAACAATAAATAACTTCTATAAACAAACATTAAAGTTGACGGACCAAAATCCGGTGTACATCAAGAACTATAGAATACCGCATGCTCAAAAAGACGAAATAAACAATCAAGTGCCAAAAATGCTAGAAGACAAAAGTATTGAACCATCAACAGCTGAATACAACACCCCGATATTACTCGTTCCAAAGAAATCATCAAATAGCAAAGAAGCGTGGTCGTTGTTTTTAATGTACCATACTGCTCCTACGGTGTTTCTTTCAATTCTGTTTTCCGTGGAGATAAGTTTTTTAAAATGAGTGTTTGATGCGATTCCCCACATTGCAGCACCATAAGCAACTTGTGGTCTGATTATTGATTTAATTATATTTAATTTAGTCTCCAGCGCAATGGTACTATATCGTCCTAACGCCGGTCGCAATGCGATTGTAGCAGCTCTGATTTTACTCCTGATATTTTCAACATGTAATCTCCAGGTTAACCTGGAATCCAGAGTCAGTCCCAGGTATTTTACTTCTTTGACCCATCTTATATCTTGATCATTAACCATAAGCATTCTTCCATTATTTAGTAGTCGTTTTTGGAAAAGGATAGCTTGTGTCTTATTGTTGTTCAGTCTAATTTTGTTCTTACAGGTTCACTCTTGCAACATGTTTAATGTCTTCTGAAGTTCTCTACTCATTATATCGCTATTCCTGCTCCTATACATAAAAGCGGTATCGTCCGCATATAGACCCATGAATGTTGTCTTAGGTGGTTGAAAGTCACTAGTAAACAGATTGTAAAGAAGCGGTCCAAGCACGGAGCCCTGTGGAACCCCTGCTTCAACCATTATATCAGTGGAGAGTACATTACCAACTCTCACGCAGAAACTTCTAACTTCCAGATACTTTGCTATCAGTCGACACCAAGGCATCGGGATGCCATAATTAATCATTTTTGCAATTAAACCTTGCTGCCAGAGACGGTCAAACGCCTTTTCAACATCGAGGAATATGGCACCGACCGCCATCTGGATATTTACAGATTCAGCAATAAATTCAGAAGTTCGAAGCAATTGATGTTCAGCACTATATTTTGCTCTAAATCCATACTGCTCGGCCGGAATTATTTTTAGATCATCGATGAGATTTAGTAACTTCTGCTCTCGACCACCTTTCCTATAACTGGCAAAAGGCTAATAGGCCTGTAATTATCCGGGAATGTGTGATTTTTACTTGGCTTAGAAATCAGGAATATACAAGCCTTTTTTCAAATTTTCGGAAAAAAGCAAAGCCTCATCATGTCATTTATCATTTGGTCCACAAAAGCATATCCCTTCTTGGGAAATTTCTTTAACATTTTATGGTTTATCATGTCTATTCCAGCAGCCTTCTTTACTTTGAGATGTTTGATTATATTTTTAACATCACCAGGTGTTACAAAACTGGTAATATCCACAGGGTCCTTTACACTTATTACCTGCCTATGAGTTCTATAGACCTTGCGTTCGTAAGTTGGATCGTCATCATCGGTGTCATTTATGGTGAAAGTGCGTTCTAGGGTATCCGCAAATGCTTCAGCCTTGTCGTCGTCCGAATAAGCCATTCCATTTAAACCGTGCAATGGTGGTATATGAAATGGCTTGCTTCTAAGTTCTTTCAAGAGTCCCCAGACTGTGTGATCTTTCGTGTTGAGTCTGCTAAGCTTTTCTTCCAATTTCCTAGTCCTATAAATTTTTAGCTCCTCCTTCCTGATCCTAGTAGGAGCATTTAATAGGCCTTTGATGGCATCAATCTTCATTCTTGAATATATTTTGCGTATTTTCCTATTTATTCTAATTATGATTTTTAACTTAATAGGCAAATTTTGATTGATTTATCTGGAATATTCAGCTTAGTCGAATTTTCATTATATGCTTCCAGTATCCATTCATTCAAACTTGTTGCATAATTGTCTAGATCCTCAGTTGTTTTAATCTTAGGGGATAAATTTAAACGTTCGAAGAGAAAGGTGAAAGCGGGTATGTAGAAGTTGCAAAATTTATTGTAACTTTTTTATATTCGTTTTTTACGACAAAAATCAGTTCTTTTCAGAACTACAAATTTTTTTTATGGAAGAAAATTTCTTAAGATAGTCTTATCGATGGGCTATTTAAACCGATTGTTGTCGATATTTGTCGTATTATAAGCAATTAAGTTACGTGCCAGAAATGTTTTATTTTCGAAAGTACGTTCTATCTATTCTATTACGGTTATTTCAAAGAACGGTTATGTATTTAGCCTAAAATTGAATTTAAAAAAAGTGTAGAGATTCGATTTTCCGTATGTTAAAGAAACTTACGTTTCCGTACTTTTTTTGGCGAAACTACTAGCTCGTACGGAAAATTGTTGAAATTGTACGAAATCTATCGTCATACGGCTTATATAATATGTATTTGAAAGTTCTATAACGATCAGTTCGTCTGTCACGCAATTTTAGGTAGGCACGTAACTCGAAAAATACGATAGCTAGATAGAAACGTGTTATTATGAAATTTTCGTATTTTTATGTGGGAATGTTCGTCGTCCTGGGGATCGTCTATAAGCCCTCTTTACATTTTTCGATTATATTCATAATATTTACATATCGTACTAGGTAGAAGGCCAGTGTTATAGAATAAGCATGCATTTCTCGGTCCGTCGGGGTATATCTAGGGCGACGCGCTCTGATTGGTCCGTTTCGTTCGCGAATGGGCAGGGCTTCTCGGCCTGCTATAAATACGTTTTCGCGGACCGATTTTAACTATTTCCTGATCTGATGTCGTGCAGACAACACCTGTTTTCAAATCGCTTCGAAAATCTCAACAAGTTTCCAAACTGTAGTAGTGAAATTGCGCTAACGACAAATAGCAGCACAGTGCTTTTTAGTATTGTGCATTCAACAGAAAAATCGTTTGTAAACATATAAAATTCGTTTGGCGTTACCTTTTCACAGTGGCGACTGGTCGTACTTCGAGTGCATGAACCTCGTCACTTTAGAAGATTCTACTAAACAACAACTACCACGTCGAAAATTGAGGAAGATACCACTAATCCACTACGAGAGAAGACTATCGTGTTTACGATACCTTTGTCTGTATATTTAGGAAGCATCTGTGCGGACCCATAGCTCGCGGTTCAAATTCTGATAGTAATTTGCCATAAGCGTATAAGTTGCGAGAGCTTCTTTAATCCAACTTATATTCTATACGGCATTTTATTTGAAGTTTTTGGTCATTAGTATCAAGAGTTCGATAAATCTGGAATGCGCTAGTGTTCCTAGGCTTTTGATACCGTTGTCTCCGGACAAAAGAAGAAAAGAAGAAAGAAGCGACAAAGGCAACGACAGAAAAAGAAGCCACGTGTCGCGTTAAGGAAAGCTCTATCTTGCGCATTACACTCGTGTAGGACAATGCCACAGCCTAAAATACTACCAGTATTTAGGCTGTGACAATGCACTTAGTCCGCGCAAGACATCTATCCCAGTTCGTAGTGACAGCAACGTTATTGCAGGGCGTGTCTAGCTAAATTAATAATTAATATTCTCTTAAATTTTTTAATCGTTTTCGATTTTTGTTATATTTTGAAAGTATGGCTGTGCGGATTCTAAAATTAATGATCGGCTTAGGTTAAATAGAATAAAAAGTTCGATGAATAGGAGGAAATTGAGGGTTAATATTTGTCGATTATCCGATGATGTAGTAAATTTTCACGCGAATAAGCGTCACGATTTTAAGCGATTAAGTGTAAAATTGAATCGTATCCCTAAGAGTGTTTTCGACTTGCATATGCAAAAAATTTCGAATCCGAAGCATAAAATTGTTAAACGTAATAGGCCCCCGATTTGGCATGTTTCCTCCCCATCCGATGATGACGATTCCGATGATTATTCTCCTCCCGTTAGGAAGCGTCATATTGTTGAACGTAATAGGTCCCCGATTAGGTATAGTTTTTCATCCGATGATCATGATTATATTCAGATGGTCGCCGCCGTTTCCGCCGACGACGATCTTACATTAGGTGCGGAAAATATCGTTTCAAACGATGCTGTTATTTCTTTATCCGATGACGATTCTGGTGTTCCTCCCGTTAGGTCCCCGATTAGGTATAGCCGTTGCCCATGACGAGTTTTATTTAGGTTCTGTTAATCTTGTATCCGGTGACTATTCCGATGATGATGATGATGATGCTCCTCCCGTTGCCGTTGTCGACGATCTTACTTTAGGTGCCGAAAATTTTGTTAATCTTGTATCCGATTCCGGTGATGATGATGATAGTCCTCCCGTTACGAATCTTCATATTGTTGAACGTATAGGTCCCCGATTACGTATAGTTTATCATCCGATGATCATTATGATAATATCCAGACGGTCGCCGCCGCCGTCGCCGACGACGACGACGATCTTACTTTAGGTGCGGAAAATATCGTTTCAAACGATATTGTTTCTCCTGTATCCGATGACGATTCGGATGATGTTCCTCCCGTTAGGAGGCTTCATATTGTTAATCATAATAGGCCTCCGATTAGACGTATTTTTTCATCCGATAATGATGATGATGTACCCGCTGTACGTTTGCCTGCGTCGGTTGTAGCTAGGGTGCCTGTGGTTCCGCGAAGAAGACACGGTGTGTATCGGAGAAGGAATGCGACGTTTAGATTAGCTTTGACTCAAGATTCTGGCTTGCTTGCTAGGCTTATTAGGACCGATTATCATTCGTTAGGTTCCTTGAGTTACGAAAATCGTTGTGCGGATTGTGGTGCGATATTTTTCGAGAACGAAAAGCGGAATAGGCGAGGACTTGTATATTTATGTTGTGCATTTGGTAAAGTGTCTATTCCTGCGTTGAAGGAAACTCCTCGCGAGTTGCAAGAACTTGTGTTAGGTGATAGTGTATTGTCGACGGAATTCAGGGAAAAAATAAGAATCGTGAATAGTTTATTTGCCATGGCGACTTTTAAGGCTGGACGTGTTAATGTTTTGCCACAAGTAGGGACTGCTGGACATTGGTATTTCGCTGTGACGGGTCAGATATATCATCATTATGAGGGCATACCCGACGAGAACGATTTAATTAGTCCCAGATTAAATCATTACTATTTTCTTGATGTAGGTGAGGCTATCGCTAGAAGGCATGAGTTCATCGGCAATAGGGTATCGCGTGAGTTGTTAGTTAAAATTGAGACAATTTTGAATCGTTATAATCAGTTTATTAGAAGTTATAGGACCGTTGCGGAGGAGTTAGAAGAGATGAGGCACTCGGGGATTGCGAACGAGGAAAATGTCGTTATAGCGTTCGCTGACGATATGAAAATTCAGAGGCGAAATTTTTCGTTACCTGAATGTCGTAGCGATATAGCGGCCATTTTCGTCGGCGCGGAACCTCCGATGCACGTCGATTTGATGCTATATCCTCGTCCCGTCGTAACGGGTGCAGATGGTGATGGCGGCGCCGGCGGCGATAATAACGGCGAGCCCGTGATGCTTCATCATGAAATTAAGAATTTGAATCCGTATGCGGATCCCTTGCTATTTCCCCGCGGCGATAGAGGCTACGTTACCAACATCGAGTTGATCGGTGGTCCCGTTAGAGGTGGAGAAGGCGGCGTCGACGAGCAGGATGAGGAGGAACAGGTAGATAGGAATAAACGTACGTATGTTAGTTTTCGTGAGTTTTACAGGTATAGACTGATGATTAGGGATGGTTTTTCGTTATTGCATAACGGTGGCAAATTATTTCAACAGTATGTGGTAGATTGTTGGTGTAAAGAAAGAACAATAAGTTTAGAGTTGCGAAAAAAAAAGTTCTAGAGATTATTAATAGAAATCGTAGGGACGATAATCAGGTAGCAGGAGGAGGAGCAGGAGCAGGAGTTTTGACTGATATAGGAAGGACAGTGATTTTGCCGACGTCGTTTATAGGTGATGCTCGTCATACTCAACGGCAATATTTGGACGCAATGAATATCGTCGCTCAACACGGTAAGCCCGATCTTTTTATTACATTTACATGCAATCCGGCGTGGCCGGAGATTACTAACAGTTTAGGGATTTATCAAAAATCATGCCATCGGCCGGACTTGGTCTCTAGGGTGTTCAACGAAAAGTTCAACGCTTTTTTGTACGAAATCACACATGATCAGATTTTCGGTAAGGTTAGAAATCATTTTTATGTCATCGAATTTCAAAAGCGCGGTTTACCGCACGCTCATTTGTTGGTGGCGTTGGTCCCGGAGGACAAGTTCGACGATGTCGTGGATATAGATCGAGTCGTTTGCGCGTATCTGCCTGACGTTGACGAGGAAAAGGATCTCTTTGATTTAGTGACTCGACATCATATGCATCGACCGTGCGATACGCGAAGTCCCAACGCTCCTTGCATGACGGTGGAGGGGCGTTGTAAAAAAAGTTATCCGCAAAAGTTTTGTGACGTTACGACCATTGGAGGTGGTGGAAATACTCGTCCTACTATAGGAGACCTCGTGATGGTAGATATTGTATGATAGATGGGCATAAATGTTATAATTCGAGAGTAGTGCGGTACAATAAGTACGTTTTGTCCAAGTATAAATGTCACGTTAACGTTGAGCTGTGTGGTAGTTTGGCGTCGATGAAGTATTTACACAAGTATGTGAGGAAAGGTTTAGATTGTCTTAGTATAGATGCTTAGTTAGCTTCTGAACAACAACGGTAGCAGGAGGTGGGTGAAGGTCAGCAGTAGCAGCAGGAGGGGCGTACGGAATTGTTGGTCGATGAAATTAGGCAATATGTCGATTACAGATTTGTTAGTGCTATGGAGGCCTGTTGGAGGTTGTTTGCGTATAAGGTGTTTGGACGATCTCATGCGTGCATTGCGTTGCCGTTACATTTGGCTGGAGAAAGTTATGTCGCTTTCGATGATGATCTTGATGTAGAGGGAGTCGAGGCTGTTGTTTCGAAAAATACCAAATTGGAAGTTTTTTAAAAATTAAATTCCGTCGATGTATCCGCTAGACAATATTTTTATCAGGAAATTCCCGATCATAACACGTGGGATAATAAAAATACCGAATGGAAGGCTAGGGTGCAGGTTTCTAAGACTATAGGTTGTTTAATCGAGGCATCTGCTGTAAGTGATATGGAGTGATTCTTTTTGAGAATGTTGTTAAAGCATCGTAGGGGCCCGGAGAGTTTCGAAGATTTGAGAACGGTAAAGGGAGAATTGTGTGAAACCTATCGAGAGGCTTGCAGTCGTTTAAATATTTTAAGGCGTAATGATGAGTATCAGAGTTGTTTGCAGGAGGCCGTCCTCAAAGATAGTTCGAAGAGGTTGCGTAGATTATTCAGTTTGTTGTGTTCGGTTGCCGAGGATGAGTTGTGTCAGGTTCCCGAATTGTGGCAGGCCTATAAAAGGCATATGGTAGACGATTTTATGCGAAATCATCCCGACGTATCTTATAGGGATGCTCTTTTCGCCGCGGCCGAACATATCGATAAGGTGATGACTAGATCGAAAAATGACGTTGATTTTAACTTGGTAGCGTTAGGT
Organism: Pissodes strobi; assembly: GCA_016904865.1. Lineage (NCBI taxonomy): Eukaryota > Metazoa > Arthropoda > Insecta > Coleoptera > Curculionidae > Pissodes > Pissodes strobi. The sequence continues at coordinate 6,819 of MU189056.1, read as the reverse complement.
TGCGTGATTTACGATGAGGAGGAGGACTACTTAGTAGGAGTCGAAATTCGTAACGATCTCGATTTTACTCTGCAAATGGGCGTCGATGATGATGATGTCGATAGTATGGCTACAATCGAGAGAGATTTTGTCATCAACGAAGATCTGTTGGGACTTTAAATTTGGGACAGAAGATCGCTTATTTGCGTATACTGAAAACCGTTGCTCATTCTTTGGGTCGTTTCGATGTCTATGACGATATGTTGGTGGATTTCGATCTCGAAGGTATATATGATGCAATGTGGCATTCCATTCGACACGTTAAAGGAAACGTCTTTGGACGGTCCCGGTGGCACCGGGTTGCATTCCATTCGACACGTTAAAGGAAACGTCTTTGGACGGCCCCGGTGGCACCGGCAAAACTTATTTGTATAATGTGTTAGTAAACATTCGTAAGTTATTCGAAACTAATACGGTGGCAGTGGCATGGACGGGGATCGCCGCATGTCTTCTTTTAGGCGGTAAGACGGCTCATAGAACGTTTAGGTTGGGCTTGGATTTAGATGAGCAATCAAGAGCCGGTTTTGATATGGAACGTCCCGAGACGGAGGATGTTCGTAGGAGCGGTATCATCGTTTGGGATGAAGCTCTTATGAGTGATAGTATGGAGTCGAAGCGGTCGATAGGTATTTGAGAGAGGTAATGGGACGTCAGTTGTGGCCTTTTGGCGGTAAGTGTGTCGTATTTGGTGGTGATTTTCGACAAATTCTACCCGTCGTAATCGGAGTTAATAAGATTATGGTTATCGAATCGTGTCTTCTAAAAAGTGATATTTGGGATTCTGCAGTTCAGCTTCCGCTCAAAGAGAATATGAGAGCAAAATTAAGACAGGCCGTTCCGTCAGTCGGTAGAAATAGGGCTTCGCCGGTCATCAGTAATTGGGCCGAGTATATATTGGCGTTAGGAGAGGGTCGAGTCGAATATCATAAGGTTCAGTTTAGAACACATCCCGTCAGTCAGTGTATCGAACTTCCCAAGGAATTGTTGCGTTTCAATTTAGATCAGATTCTTTCTTTTTGTTATGAAAATTTCGATTTTTCACCTCGCAATTATGATAAGTTTTCTCAGCGAGCCATTCTGTGTCCGACGAATAAGGCGGCTGCCGATGTTAATACTTTGGTTTTGAATAGGATGAGGCCGTCGTCGTCACACGGTCGTCAGGATGAGGATGGGGTTCGTACTTATTTCAGCGTTGAGGAAGTTTTAAAGGGTCAAGACGACGAAATATATGTTCCCGTAGATGTCATCAATTCTCTCGAAACTTCCGGCCTTCCTCCGCACGAGCTTACTTTGCGATTAGGGACGATGGTGATCTTATTAAGAAATTTAGATGTTGCCAGAGGACAGTGCAACGGGATGAGAATGGTCGTCGTTAAAATGTCCAATTATTCGTTGGGATGTCAAATTTTGACAGGCGTTAGTAAGGGTAAGATAATATGGTTGCCGAATTATGTTATGACTTGCAAAGATTCAATTTTGCCTGTGAAAATGACTCGGTATCAGTTTCCTATTCGTCCCGCCATGACCATCAATAAATCTCAGGGTCAAACTTTCGAAAAGGTTGGTTTATATTTGAGTAGTTTCGTTTTTTCCCATGGTCAGCTTTACGTCACATTGTCTCGAGTAGGTAATCATTCGGATTTCAAGGTTTACGTAGAGGATAGTAGTAAACAGGGTAAGTTTCAATATTATGCTGGGAATAGGAGGTTTACTAAAAACGTTGTTTACGATGAGATTCTTCGGTTAGCTTCCGCCGTTTCGGATGATAGGAGGAATATGTCTTTGGAATTAAGTAGAAATGAGGAAGTCGCGCAGATCGATGTTTTGGAGGATGAGGATGTTTATTATGACGCAAACGATCGTATTTTCGACGATACTTTTGTGCATTGTGATGATGACGATTATGAGAATGTAGAAAATATTCGTGATGATGATGATGGTAATGAGGTCTACGATATTTATGATTTTAATTTGCCTAGTACTTCGACATGTTTGCGTGGTTCGGCGTTTCCTGTGTGGAGATATGCATCTGATAGCGATTCGTCGGATTGAAGAATGATAGGTTGATGTGATAAAATCGAAAACAAAAAAAATATATAAAAATAAAAGCGCAAAAAAAATTAGAAAATAATAACAAAAAAAATAACACATGCGCACACACGAATTGGAACGATGAGAGCCTGCTCGTGGCCCATTTTGCATGCGAAATCCACGATATCGTATATACATATATCGTGTATTTCGTAACTGATACTCATCATATTTCAATTTATTTTAGGTAATCCATAGCATTCTGGCCGATGTTAGAGCCCATATTTCCAGTATCCAGGTGATGGCTCTTTTTAGAACCCAAATTTATTACAAAAGGAATTCGTTTATCACATAACGTATATGAAAATAAATTGTTTGTGTAACTGTTATTTTTACCCTGAACTTTACCTTTATATGTTAGTCTTATATTATGATGAGGATTGGAAGACCGATCTGAACGCCTCGAAGAATAGTAGAACGTAACCGCAGGTGTCTTCTGTAATCGGTGAACAACGCTGGCACGGCCAGCGAGCGTGCGGTGTGTTTTTCCTGGTTCGAATAAAAAAATATATAAGAAAGTGTTGGATTATGCATCAAAAGTAATACTTACTCTCGGAAAAAAATTATTCCTTGTTTGATCACTTGATGCACTAATGGTTAAGAGGTTACTTACTTGACTGGCAGATGGCTTAGAAGAAATCTGTGCAGAAGTAGGCATTTCCTCATAAGCCCTCGAACATGTCTCTTCGATGTGATCAAATATATATTCAACAATTGTATCTTCATTACTTCTAATCTCTGTGGCTTGATTGTCACTATCAAAAGGGTGAATAGGTAACCCATGAAGTGTCTTCTTGTTCATTATAGACAACATTATATCGTCTGTACTATCCCGCTTTCTCACTGGGAGCCTACCCAACCCTGTTTGAAGAATTTATTTTTTGTCTTCAGCCAAATCTATTTTTGAACTTTGACCGGTTTAAGAGGTAAGATACCTCTTCTTTGCTTCCTCTGCCTCCAATATTCTCATGTCATGTTTTTTATTATTAAAGGATTCTTTTTAATCTCTCGCCATTTCTAAACACGCCCCCGCCATTCCGAGTTGCCATGGGATATGGCCCATCAAATCCCATCGTCCTCCCCCAGGCTGGAGAACACCAAAGTAAAAAGTCTGGGGCCGATCAATGACAGTTTGTGACAAGAGGGGCTGCATTGTATTGGCTGGCAGGAACGTCAAACTGGTGAGAGCAGTTTGATTACGGGGAGTGACGCCCCCACCATTCCGAGTTGCCACGGGATGTGGCCCATCAAATCCCATCGTCCTCCTCCAGGCTGGAGAACACCAAAGTACAAAGTCTGGAGCTGATCACTGGGGAGTGATCCAACAAACCCCATTTTTACCCCTGTCAGACTAGGGACCGCCAAAGGAATGAGTCTGAGGCCGATGCTTCGAGTGGAAGCGGCCCTAGGTGGTAGATGCATAAGCCTACTCGCATCGTCCGGTGAAAGACCATCCCACCAGAATTGGGGAGCGCTAAGTGGTTTTCCCAAATCACGTTACGCTTCCGCGCTGGTGATCCCGGGTTTCACAGTAGGAATATATGGACATGATGGTGCTTCCGGGATCAAAATATTCCGGAGGTAAACTCCCCGGCCATTCGGATCTCCGGGCGCTGGGTGGCCCTGGGAGCCCTTCATTCCGCATTTCACAGACAGCAAAGATACCGAACCAATTTAGAATAGATTTCTGCAACATAAGAGGCCTAAATACAAACATAAATTCGGTACACCAACATCTACAAGCAAATAGACCACACATATTAGCCCTTACAGAAACACAAGTATGTTCTACAACAACAACAGTGAACTACCTCTATCCTGGTTACGACTTACATACCCGATTTAGATATAAGTTCGGAATATGCCTTTTTGTCCGAAGCGACCTTTCATGTCACCGCGAGGAAACACTCGAACCGAACAACCTTGACGTCATGTGGCTGAAGTTCACCGCCAAGGGATTAACCAAGTTTATATGTTGTCTCTATCGCCCTCCGAGCGATAGAGCCTACCAAAGCTTTTTCTCAACACTAGCTACCACCTTTGACTCAATACAGGTCGATCACCCCAGTTCAGAAATAATCGTTCTGGGAGACTTCAATGCCCACAACACCAACTGGCTCAAACATCACAACAAGACCGACAACGAAGGTAGAGAGGCTGAAGCATTTGCCATCAGCTGCGGGCTTACTCAACTTGTAGACGAACCAACTCGAATCTCAGAGAGGGGCGAATTCGCCGCCCTCCTGGATCTTTTCCTGACCACCAATCCTGACCAGTACAAGGTTACAGTTGGTCCGCCATTAGGTACCTCCGACCACAAACTTATTACAACGGTTTGTGAATTGCCACTCATACAGAAGGATCCACCATTGCCTCGCAAAATCTGGCATTACAATTCTGCAAACTGGGACGATCTGAGGCAGTTTTACCTAGATTTTCCTTGGCTCGACGTCTGCTTTGCCACTGACGACCCGTCAGACTGCTGCGAAGAGATTATGCAAGTAATCTCCTCAGGAATGGAAGCATACATCCGAAATTCCATCAAGTTACCATCAAAAGGAAAGCCCTGGTTCGACAAAAGATGCGAAAGAGCTGTAGGAAGGAAACAGCAAGCCTATAAGTACTGGCAGCAAAATCAGACCGCTGAAAATCGCAATTATTTTATCGAAGCCAGAAACGAGTGCAAGCGTGTGATCGACGAAGCTAAGGACAAACACAATCAAAGGATCAGGAATAAACTTTTGCAATGCCCCAGTGGCTCCAGGAATTTCTGGTCGGTAGCAAAGGCAGTAAGTAACAACTTTACAAAAACGTCTCTCCCACCTTTGACGGACGAACGTGGCATCACGGCGACTACAGCCAAGGAAAAAGCAAACATGCTCGCCAAAATGTTTTCATCGCACTCTACCTTAGACGTGCCCCAAAGCAAGACTCTCCCCACTATACCGAACATCAACACCACCATGGCAGAAGTCAAGTTTTCTCATCGTGATATTCGCAAAATCCTTAAAGAACTAGATACGCAAAAGGCATCAGGACCGGACGGAATACCTGCCATCGTGCTAAAGAACTGCGCCAACGAACTAACACCTGTTTTTTCCAGGCTTTTTTCTCTTTCTTACAGAAAAGGGATTTACCCATCCTCTTGGAAAGTCGCTCGAGTGCAACCTGTTCCAAAAAAAGGCAAGAAAACCACGCCCTCAAACTATCGCCCGATTGCCTTGCTTCCAATAATCTCCAAAGTCATGGAACGTGTAGTCAACCAGCAACTACTCAAGTACCTCGAGAGCAACAGAATAATCAGCGATAATCAATACGGCTTTCGCAAAGAGAGATCGACAGGAGATATATTGGCCTATGTCACTCATATATGGAGTAGGGCAATTGAAAACTACGGAGAGTCTCGAGCGATTGCGTTGGATATTTCAAAGGCATTCGACAGAGTTTGGCATGACGGACTGCTCAACAAACTGCCGTCCTTGGGACTGCCCGCCTCTCTCTGCAGCTGGCTGGCCAGTTTCCTTAAGAACCGATCCCTACATGTTGCAGTCGATGGACACATCTCGGACACATTCACCATCAACGCGGGCGTGCCTCAGGGCGCAATACTTTCACCAACTCTGTTCCTCATCTATATTAATGACCTGCTGATCGAAACGAATAATCCTGTTTACAGTTTTGCAGATGACAGTACCCTTGTCTCCCACTTTAGATCAGAAAAACCCTTACCAGCGACTGAGACTCATCACCGCAGACAGGAGCAGATTACAGCAATTAATCAAGACCTGGAGAAAGTTCAAACTTGGGGCGACCGAAATTTGGTCCAGTTCAATGCAGCAAAGACCCAAGCAGCAACGTTTACTAAGAGGGCCAATACAGCGGGCCCTGACATCATTATGGCAGGATCGACCATTCCTTCATCCTCGTCAATCGGGCTGCTGGGTGTCTCGGTCAACAGCAATATGTCATGGCATGACCATGTTGCTAACATCGCAAAATCAGCCTCCCAGAAGCTTGGTGCGCTATTTCGCAACAAAAAACTCTATACACCGCAGCAGTTGCTCTTGCTGTACAAAGCGCAAATAAGACCGTGCTTAGAATATTGCTCACATATCTGGGGTGCCGCACCAAAGCATACCCTAAAGCTGCTGGATTCCATTCAGAAGAGGGCTGTGCGTCTCGTCGGCGATCCGGAGTTGACCCGGAATCTGGATAGTCTGGAACATCGCAGACATGTGGCCGAGATGTCTCTGTTTTACAGATACTTTCACGGCAGATGTTCCCAGGATTTGGCCC
>MU189055.1:39979-55698 GCA_016904865.1 Pissodes strobi | reverse complement strand
TTTGGCAACATGCAATAACTGTACGGGAATATAACATTTCCGTCCTATTTGTATCTGACGTTCATCAAAAGTAACACTTAGTTGTGGTTTCCGTAGTTACGTAATAAACTCCAAGCTCGCTTTTGAGTTTAAATTTAAAACATCGTTTTTTTTTTTAGAGTAATATTTGGCTCTAATTTTATAAATAAGTAATTCCGATCGGATAAAAAATAGTGTAACTCGTAAGAAATAGTATATGCAACTCGTGTATTGCTGGCCTCGGCCCATTACCTTCTACAACTAGGCCTGACGGCCTACGCGTGTCATTCAAAGTGGTCTTAACACATTTACAGGCGTATATTGAAATGTGCAATTTCTTTTTAAATTTTACAGTCAAGTATACATTTTAGATGAAAAAATATAACAAAAACTTCTTTTTTTTGTAAATTTAACTTTTTTTATATGTAGTTTGAAACGTAATTGGCTTAATACAATACCTCCTACAAGCTGATATTACTTTAAGCACGACTATTATGACTAATAATGTGTATTACTCATTTTTTTAAATCAAAAATTAAATTGCAGTTTACTTACCTTTTTCTGCATACATAAATAATATTTAAGGGCTTCCGGTTAAAACAAGGCTGCGAGTCATGAACTCAGCCCTTAAATGCGCCTCATTCTATTTTTGTTACAGGAAAACGAAATTTCAAAGCAAGAACCTTTGAATACCCAGTTTATCAAAATAGAATATATTTTGATAAACTGAAACTAGATACCACTTATCTATTTAATAGATAGGTTGCAAAATGTCACTATAAGGTATAAAGGTGTCGTAATAGGAAATAGTAATGTCAAATTTAGTAGTGTGTTTTCTCCTCGGTTTTCTCCATCCAAAGAACCTTGCAATATTCAAATATTTATGATAAACATGAAAGCTTTATACAGGTTTCAGATTTTACTTTTTTGTGTTAGATTGGGTATTTTACTCAGTATATTATTGGGGTCTAATATTTATTTATTATAAGTCTCCAGTTTCCTTTTTTCTTTTTACCCAAAATATTATGATTATGTTTTGACCAATAATTATTAAGAAGTGTATTTGAAATGCTGCTAAGAAAAATTTTTCAAATATCAATTTTTAGGTGATTTTTACAATTTTCAAAAGAAGTCAAAAGGCTGTTTTGATTTAGATAGTTTAACAACAGCTCACAAAGAAAAGACTTTTTATTGTAAATATCTAAAAATGTGTGGTCGAACTCATTAATCAGTTTTTTAAATAAAATATACTACGTCCACTACTTGTTTACGAGGATATAAAAGAATCCCACGACTTAAGGAATTAATTAAAATGTAAGAATCTTCTCCAACACAAGGTTCATTTAAAGTTAAATTTTCTTTGCAAAATTCACAACTTAATTTTTTTTTAAACAATATGACAGCAATATCCACTTAAATAAGTGATTACTGGTATTTCAGATGTTATAGCTTCCGCATCAGACTGTGTAATTGTAATTTTGGGCAATAAATTGATAACATAGTCAGAATTTAATGAATTATCTAGTAACGGGGATTCATATTCAGGAAGTTCAAAAAATTTATTTACATTAGTATCTCCATAATGTTTAGATTTTAATGATAATAAAGATTGAATTCTTAGCCTATTTTCTGACTCATATAGCGGGCAAACAGAGATATGATAATGACCACCAGCTAATTGCCTATATTTTCCAATGGGTCCGTTTGAAATTTGCCCAGTAAGACATACGTCATATTAAGCTCAGTTAAACAGTATTCAGTCACTTCCAGTAGCCCATGAATGGTATGGCTTAATGCAGTGTGGGTTTGTCGAGTCAGTGTATTTGGAAAATTAGGTGAGTGCCAAGCATCTAGCCAATTTTCCATTTTTAGCAGAAAATTTAATTTCGGATCATCGTTGAAGGCTGATACTATTTCTCTGGTGAAGGGTTCTTGAAATTTATCTGGTAAATGTTTTCCCTTAAGAGGGGTTTTAACATTATCTATTCTCCACCAGGTCCATATAATATTAATAAACTCTGCTTTATCTTGTGAATGTGACAAATTATTAACAAAACCTTTCAGAGCCTATAATAAAAGGATTAAATATTTTGAGAGCTAATTTTACATTTTGCCTTTTTATTGGACTATGGAACTAAATATTTATAGAAAATAATTAAGTTATTGGTTAGCAACGTTTAGTTTCTTAAAGGTTTTGATTACGTTATGCTTCACTTTCCGGTTTTTATATATTTACTTTTCGGATTTGAAATATTTATTTATATTTAATATAACTATACTATAATATACCAAAGCATACTTTTACATTAAGTATCTAATATATTGTTAATTGTAATCCAAGACAAATATTTTACGTTTTTTTGAAAAATAATTTGTGGCAAACTGCAGTGAGAAGCAGCCCAAATTGTGATAAAGCGCCCAATCTGACAGCATTGGATACAGAATACATCGAAGACGGCGAGATGGGAATTGGAACTCCAGTCGCCCAACGTGACAATCAACGTTAAATACGGAAGCAGGCGCGATAAAATAATCAATACTTTTACTGGACTGCTCTTGGCTCCTCTGAATGCTTTTTTGTGGCAAAAAAGTAATGACCACTTAGGATGACGTCACTACTAATTTTAATATTGGCTAGTTGGCCTAGTCGTAGGAGGTAATGCTCGGGCACGCCTCGTCCAGCAATTACCACAGTCGTCTAGGAATGTTTTGCTTTTCCTACTAGTCACACAATATATTATTGTTGTTAGCTGGCATTTTTCTGGCTTATAGGAATTATGATAAACTAAAACCCCTTAAATGTTTTTTAGGTACTTTGTGACAAATGTAACTTAATTGATAGGATAATTATTATTTAATATTCTTTCTCATCTCGGGTCGAGATTCTATCATCAATCACCGTTTTTCATATTTTTAAATTTTCAGGCTAGAAAGTAACAAATTAACTATGTCTAACTTGACATGTGCACCTGTATTTCAGACTGACGATTCTGCAGCATATGATGACACTGCAAGGGACCATGTTTCTGCCGAAAACTTTGACGGACTGGAGGAATCTACAAAGGATTTGGAAGAAAGGCCGTATAAGTGTATCTCCTGCCCAAAATGTTTTTCGACACCTGATAATTTAAAATACCACATGGCTCGACATACGGGTAAATATTTCCTATAAATATTATTTGCCATATATGATAAAATTTCTATTAATGAATACATACATACAGCGGAAACCCTTACTGAACAGACAATTTTTTGACTCACCGAACATTCCATATGTGGGTACATAGCTAAGACATCTCTTAATAACGGATCCTCCTCACAATGATTTCGTTCAAAATTTACCTAAATTTTTTACATTAATTTTTGCATTTTACCTGCCAACAATGGGCAATATATGTAAAGACTCAAGACTATTGAACATTTGAATTGAAAAACTCCAACAACTTACTAGTTTTATGACTACTGTCGTAAAACTAGTTTGGTACTGCTCCGTTTTTAGTATAGGTTAGGTACAATTTTTAAGAAAAGCTTCAATAGGTACCATTTTTGGAATTAAAAAAACCTACTTTCGAATTTGTTAGTTCTATTGTAGAGCCAATATTAAAGGTATTAAACTAAATAAGTTCGGCAACACTGTAAGCCGGTAAGAGACGAACGGCTAAAATGCAAGTTACGTTCTATGATTTAATTGATCGTGTCTACGCGTCGTTTTATTGGCCAGATGAACGTGCGGCGGTATTTTTAAATAGAGAAGATTCGTTTGTATTTAAGATAACGGATTACGGGCCTATTTATTTTGTTATTTTTATAAAGGGCAGGGGGCTGAGGTTTAAAAAAACATATACAGGGTGTTCGGAAATTGGGTTCCGAAACTCATAGGGGAAAATCTAATTAAGGTGGGTTTGTCATATAACAATAGTTTGAAATCTCGATATTTTCCGAGTTATAGGTTGTCAAAGATCATTTTTTTAATTTTAATTTTTTACATAATGAGATTAATCCCTAACGAAATAAGCTGGTATTTGGCATATGGTTCTGATATAGTAAAGGTCACCGTTTGACAATAAAAATATTCAGTATTCTGTTACTAGAGGGCACTTTACCCACAATTTTTTTTTTATTTTCCCTGTATCTTGTTTATTTAGACTAATAGTACGAAATGAAATATGTTAACTTAAAGGCAACTCAAAACACTCAAAAATTGGTACTCTTGTTCAGAGTCGCTAATTGTCACCGTTTAGCCACAAATAGATTTTATTTTAATCCCGACACGAATATTTCACATATCTTAAACAAAGGTGATTTAAATAGCCGTAGGTACTTAATGAATTAAATTTGAAAAAGTGAAAAAAAAATCAAGGCAATGTTTAATTTAGTGTTTCTGTTACTGTTCTGTTAAATAAAACGTGCCTTGATTTTTTTTCACTTTCAAATTTAATTCATTAAGTACCTACGGCTATTTAAATCACCTTTGGTTAAGATATGTGAAATATTCGTGTCGGGAGTAAAAAAAAATCTATTTGTGGCTAAACGGTGACAATTAGCGACTCTGAACAAGAGTACCAATTTTTGAGTGTTTTGAGTTACCTTTAAGTTAACATATTTCATTTCGCACTATTAGTCTAAATAAACAAGATACAGGGAAAATAAAAAAAAAATGTTGTGGGTAAAGTGCCCTCTAGTAACAGAATACTGAATATTTTTATTGTCAAACGGTGACCTTTACTATATCAGAACCATATGCCAAATACCAGCTTATTTCGTTAGGGATTAATCTCATTATGTAAAAAATTAAAATTAAAAAAATGATCTTTGACAACCTATAACTCGGAAAATATCGAGATTTCAAACTATTGTTATATGACAAACCCACCTTAATTAGATTTTCCCCTATGAGTTTCGGAACCCAATTTCCGAACACCCTGTATATGTTTTTTTAAACCTCAGCCCCCTGCCCTTTATAAAAATAACAAAATAAATAGGCCCGTAATCCGTTATCTTAAATACAAACGAATCTTCTCTATTTAAAAATACCGCCGCACGTTCATCTGGCCAATAAAACGACGCGTAGACACGACCAATTAAATCATAGAACGTAACTTGCATTTTAGCCGCTCGTCTCTTACTGGCTTACAGTGTTGCCGAACTTATTATTGGCTCTACAATAGAACTAAGAAAATTCTAAAATAGGTTTTTTAATTCCAAAAAAGCCTTTCTTAAAAATTGTACCTAACCTATACTAAAAACGGAGCAGTACCTAACTAGTTTTACGACAGTAGTCATAAAACTAGTAAGTTGTTGGAGTTTTCCGTCTCAAATGCTCAATAGTCTTGAGCCTTTACATTTATTGCATGTAAAAAATTTAGATAAATTTTGCACGAAATCATTGTGAGGAGGATCCGTTATTAAGAGATGTCTTAGCTATGTACCCACATATGGAATGTTCGGTGACTTAAAAATTGTCTATTCAGTAAGAGTTTCCGCTGTATGTAGGTATTCGTTAATAGAAATTTCATCATATATGGCAAATAATATTTATAGGAAATATTTACCCGTATGTCGAGCCATGTGGTATTTTAAATTATCAGGTGTCGAAAAACATTTTGGGCAGGAGATACACTTATACGGCCTTTCTTCCAAATCCTTTGTAGATTCCTCCAGTCCGTCAAAGTTTTCGGCAGAAACATGGTCCCTTGCAGTGTCATCATATGCTGCAGAATCGTCAGTCTGAAATACAGGTGCACATGTCAAGTTAGACATAGTTAATTTGTTACTTTCTAGCCTGAAAATTTAAAAATATAAAAAACGGTGATTGATGATCGAATCTCGACCCGAGATAAGTGATTTGCTTCTCAGTTTGTTAGCTGAGAAAGAAAATTAAATAATAATTATCCTATCAAATAAGTTACATTTGTCACAAAGTACCTAAAAAACATTTGAAGGGTTTTAGTTTATCATAATTCCTATAAGCCAGAAAAATGCCAGCTAACAACAATAATATATTGTGTGACTAGTAGGAAAAGCAAAACATTCCTAGACGACTGTGGTAATTGCTGGACGAGGCGTGGCCGAGCATTACCTCCTACAACTAGGCCAACTAGCTAATATTAAAATTAGTAGTGACGTCATCCTAAGTGGTCATTACTTTTTTGCCACAAAAAAGCATTCAGAGGAGCCAAGAGGAGTCCAGTAAAAGTGTTGATTATTTTATCGCGCCTGCTTCCGTATTTAACGTTGATTGTCACGTTGGGCGACTGGAGTTCCAATTTCCATCTCGCCGCTTCGATGTATTCTGTATCCAGTGCTGTCAGATTGGGCGCTTTATCACAATTTGGGCTGCCACAAATTATTTTTCAAAGAAACGTAAAATATTTGTCTTGGATTACAATTAACAATATATTAGATACTTAATGTAAAAGTTATCTTTGGTATATTATAGTATAGTTATATGAAATATAAATAAATATTTCAAATCCGAAAAGTAAATATATAAAAACCGGAAAGTGATGCATAACGTAATCAAAACCTTTAAGAAACTAAACGTTGCTAACCAATAACTTAATTATTTTCTATAAATATTTAGTTCCATTTAAAATCATAATATTTTTCTGCTAAAAATGCAAAATTGGCTAGATGCTTGGCATTCACCTAATTTTCCAAATACACTGACTCGACAAACCCACACTGCATTAAGCCATACCATTCATGGGCTACTGGAAGTGACTGAATACTGTTTAACTGAGCTTAATATGACGTATGTCTTACTGGGGAAATTTCAAACGGACCCATTGGAAGAGCGTTTTGGAAAATATAGGCAATTAGCTGGTGGTCATTATCATATCTCTGTTTGTCCGCTATATGAGTCAGATAATAGGCTAAGAATTGAATCTTTATTATCATTAAAATCTAAACATTATGGAGATATTAATGTAAATAAATTTTTTTGAACTTCCTGAATATGAATCCCCGTCACTAGATAATTCATTAAATTCTGACTATGTTATCAATTTATTGCCTAAAATTACAATTACTCAGTCTATGCGGAAGCTATAACATCTGAAATGCCAGTAATGACTTATTTAAGTGGATATTGCTGTCATATTGTTTAAAAAAAAATTAAGTTGTGAATTTTGCAAAGAAAATTTAACTTTAAATGAACCTTGTGTTGTAGAAGATTCTTACAATTTAATTAATTCCTTAAGTCGTGGGCTTCTTTTATATCCTCGTAAACAAGTAGTGGATGTAGTATATTTTATTTAAAAAACTGATTAATGAGTTCGACCACACATTTTTAAATATTTAGAATAAAAAGTCTTTTCTTTGTGAGCTGTTGTTAAACTATCTAAATGAAAACAGCCTTTTGACTTCTTTTGAAAATTGTAAAAATCACCTAAAAATTGATATTTGAAAAATTTTTCTTAGCAGCATTTCAAATACACTTCTTAATAATTATTGGTCTAAACATAATCATAATATTTTGGGTAAAAAGAAAAAGGAAACTGGAGCTTATAATAAATAAATATTAGACCCCAATAATATACTGAGTAATATACCCAATTTAACACAAAAAAGTAAGGTGACATATCACTTTATGGCCACTTACGGGCAAGATTTTTTTGGAAAAATTTTGGTATTTTTTGGTAAAAAATTGATATTAAATGTTCGTAATATCGGTGCAATAAGCCATACTTTTATGTCAGAAGTGACGTTTTTAAAGACAATTTAAGCATCAAGTAGTATTTTTCAAGTATCAAATTTGGCAAAAACTCAACATTTTTAATAAATACATTCATTTTGTGAATATTTTTTATATACAAATTATTAAAACCTTTAAATTAATATAACTTAGATGGGGTCTGGTTGAAAAAATATTAATTTATGGGTTGTCCGCCTTGCAAAATTTCTTTTGTTCTAAAGAGGGTGTCTAGAAAAGTTTAAGCGATTCTGGTTGAGATAAAGCCAAGAAAAAATGAGGAACCACCACATTTGAATCTCCAAAGTTCAAGTTTTAAATTTAAACTCGTGCAAAATCACTAAAACACCTTACTACTTGCGCAGGTAAAAAACAAAAACAAACCTGAAGCAAGCAAATTTAAAAATTTTAAAACGTGAAATAATGATATTTGACACACTGACACCACAGTACACGAAAAGCACGGAGGTCTCGGTAAAGGTTGCCAAACGTTGCACATTTCTGTTTTTGAAAATAAGACAAAGTGATAGCCCTTTTACTCGACTTTTAGCCAATCCAGAGTACGCCAAATAAGCGCGCTACATTTCCTGCGTTGGCCTCCGCACACTCCGGGAGTAAAACGAACATAAACTAACTCAAATTATTTTGTTACTTAGTTTCGGTGAAGAATGGCTTGCGCGAAGCACAAGCCATTCTTCATGCAAACTTAGGAGAAACAATATCGGTTAGCTTGGGTTAATTTGGTCTCGTTTTAGGTACTACGCACTTGCATGAAGAATGGCTTGCGCAAGGCGCAAGCCATTGTTCATGCAAACGTAGGGGAAGCAATTTCGGTTAGTTTGGTTTGGCTTGGGTTAGTTTAGGTTAGGTTTGGGTTAGTTTCGTCTCGTTTTAGGCACTACGCACTTGCATGAAGAATGACTTGCGCGGGGTGCCAGTTGGGGTTAGCTTCGGGTTAGTTTCGTATCATTTAAGGCACTACGCACTTGCATGAATAATGGCTTGCACGAAGCGCTACTTACTAAAAAGTCGTATAGTTCTGCATCTCTGTAATTTAATACGATTTCATATAGCTCGAATGAACTTTGAATTTCAATTTTTATTGCGTTTCGATGACGATCTTTAAAAAGCTTTCGAAATGCTGTCAATAAATCGACATTAACGGTTTTAAATTTGGCTTTTGTTAATTTTGACATTTTGCCTCGCATTGTACAAAGCCTACTTGATGCTTAAATTGCTTTAGAAACGTCGCATCTGTAATGGAAATATGGCTTATTGCACCGACATTACGAACATTTAATATCAATTTTTGGTATTGCCTTGGGTTAGTTCGGGTTAGCACTTGGTTAGTTCATTTTTCTTGAGCGCCCGTATCGAGCGAAGCAAGCGGAGGGTCACGCCTGAAGTGAAATATTAAAACAACACTGAGCTGCTGCCAAATGCGCAGGGCTGAAGGTCGAAAATTTGGCGTACGTAGACGTTAGTGGCTGACCGCCCAAATCTATGGGCGCTGTATTTCTTAGAAAAACACTAAAAATAATAGATATCCTCACTCCATTGTATACAAAAATACATATTCAAAACAGATATGAAGAAATCTTTATAGAAAAATTGCTATTTTTAGTTGCCCTAAAATGTTATATACCCAAAAGTAAAATCTGAAACCTGTATAAAGCTTTCATGTTTATCATAAGTATTTGAATATTGCAAGGTTCTTTGGATGGAGAAAACCGAGGAGAAAACACACTACTAAATTTGACATTATTATTACCTATTATGACACCTTTATACCTATAGTGACATTTTGCAACCTATCTACACAAACCGGCATAATTAGGGGAACGGGCAAAATTTACACTAAATTTGAGTTCAATTTTCTCTTGAACCCTTCACTCGATTTTGCCTTTTTTTTTGTTAAATTGTAGCCTGGTTCTTTAAGAATACGTTAGAGATAATGCTGATTTTAAACAATTGGTCATAATGTCATATACAGGGCTAAAAAGAAAGTGATGTTTTTTTGCCAATTTTTGGGACACTCTGTAAAGTGAACGAATGAAATTCGATATCATTCGATAATGCCAAATTAAAGATTGATCCTTTCTGAACATTTTCTTTTTTTATTCACTCTGATACCTCGACTATTAAGGATGCTACAGGGTTTTGTTAAAAATAGTGAATTGGCCTACTTTTAAGGGTCAATGAATTTTCGTTAATCTTTGATATGTTATAGAGACCATTAAATCTAAATTTTTTATGACATTAAGTTTTATTCCTAATATTGTTACCGTTATCTATACAGAGATAAATAAACACGCTCCAATTTATGCACTAAAGCACAAATTGGACCAGTCCTAAGCCTGGATCAAGTGTGAAGGAAGGCCTTCGAAAATAACATTTCACAAAATGGAAAACATAGAATAGAATTTATCCCTGTATAAGTAACTGTAACACTGTCAGGAATGAAACTTAATGCCATAAAAAAATTTAGATTTAATGGTCTCTATAACATATTAAAGATTAACGAAAATTCATTGACCGTTAAAAAGTAGGCCAATGCACTATTTTTAACAAAACCCTGTAGCCAGGCCCGGACTGGGCCATCGGGCGACCGGGCGATCGCACGGTGGGCCGGTCCCAAAAATGGGCCGGTCGCATTGCCAAAAAAAGCCTAATGAAAGAAACGTTAAAAAATTAAAAACTCAAAGCAACCACTATCCAGACGCTGGACTCTATGCTGTGTTTGCCGCAGCAGTGTTACATTTCCCGCAAAGCCCCATTTCATCTGGGTTACCCTTTCTATTACATCCTTGACCTGTGTATGTTGTCTTATGTATTCGTTTGTCTTCCTATCTCTTAAAGAAATACCCATCATTGTCCTTTCCATACCTCTTTGTGTTATTTTTAGTTTTTGTATTGTCTGTTTTGTAAGGGTCCACGTCTGGATATGTTTGACATTTTCTAATGAGTCACAGCCATCATTATTTGCTAGTGGTGTAAATTATTCTATAAAGCACGTATACACGAGATTAGATGAGCACGAGTTAAGCACGAGCCATCACCTGAGCACCGAATCCTACTTACTTTATAGCAAAAAAAAAGGACATACATTGTCTATTTTCAACTGCGGCTTCCCAAAGAAGACAAAAAATTGAAGAAAATAGGCCAATGTTGGATAGAATTATTGAGACAATAAAATTAATAGGTAAAAGGGGTTTAAGTTACAGGGGAGATACTAAAAATGAGTCAGCATTTACTTTTTTAAAACAAAATATTGATCATGGTAATTTTCTAGAAATTATTTTACTTCTTTCGAAAGTTGATCCCCTGTTGCGTACACATATTGAGAAATATACCAAAAAGAGTCAACAACTTCGTAATAATTACACTCAGGCTCAGAACTTAAAAAATATAGGTAGGGGCAATTTTGTGACATTTTTATCAAAAAATACTTTAAACTCTATAAAATGCTGAACAAGTCAAAAGTGCTAAAATCTACTCACTCCAAATTGACACAACACAAGACGTAAATGTTGTAGATCAGTGTTCTATTATTGTTAGATATATGTAGCAGAAAATAAAGTTAACGAGCGATTAATTGGGCTGATTAACTGCACTTCTAGTAAGGGTAAAGATCTCTATGAAATTGTTGCGAATTCTTTAAAAGAACTGGGTTTAGCACTCTACGGATGTGGCTGCTAATATGCAAGGCCAATATAATGGCTTTACGGCATGGCCCTCTAAAGACTCACCTGGTCAAATCCACGTTTGGTGCTATGCACATGTTTTAAACTTAGTTTTGTCCGATATTACTAAACTTACGGTTCCTGCAATTTCATTGTTGGATTAATAACTAAATCGGCCGTTTTTATTCGACAATCGCACTTACGAATGAATGTCTGGAAGAAAAAAATCCATCGAGAAACGAGTGCAAGCGTGTGATCGACGAAACTAAGGACAAACACAATCAAAGGATCAGGAATAAACTTTTGCAATGCCCCAGTGGTTCCAGGAATTTCTGGTGGGTAGCAAAGGCAGTAAGTAACAACTTTACAAAAACGTCTCTCCCACCTTTGACGGACGAACGTGGCATCACGCGACTACAGCCAAGGAAAAAGCAAACATGCTCGCCAAAATGTTTTCATCGCACTCTATCTTAGACTCTCCCCACTATACCGAACATCAACACTACCATGGCAGAAGTCAAGTTTTCTCACCGTGATATTCGCAAAATCCTTAAAGAACTAGATTCGCAAAAGGCATCAGGACCGGACGGAATATCTGCCATCGTGCTAAAGAACTGCGCCAACGAACTAACACCCGTTTTTTCCAGGTTTTTTTCTCTTTCTTACAGAAAAGGGATTTACCCATCCTCTTGGAAAGTCGCTCGAGTGCAACCTGTTCCAAAAAAAGGCAAGAAAACCACGCCCTCAAACTATCGCCCAATTGCCTTGCTTCCAATAATCTCCAAAGTCATGGAACGTGTAGTCAACCAGCAACTATTCAAGTACCTCGAGAGCAACAGAATAATCAGCGATAATCAATACGGCTTTCGCAAAGAGAGATTGACAGGAGATATATTGGCCTATGTCACTCATATATGGAGTAGGGCAATTGAAAACTACGGAGAGTCTCGAGCGATTGCGTTGGATATTTCAAAGGCATTCGACAGAGTTCGGCATGACGGACTGCTCAACAAACTGCCATCCTTGGGACTGCCCGCCTCTCTCTGCAGCTGGCCGGCCAGTTTCCTTAAGAACCGATCCCTACACGTTGCAGTCGATGGACACATCTCGGACACATTCACCATCAACGCGGGCGTGCCTCAAGGCGCAATACTTTCACCAACTCTGTGCCTCATCTATATTAATGACCTGCTGATCGAAACGAATAATCCTGTTTACAGTTTTGCAGATGACAGTACCCTTGTCTCCCACTTTAGATCAGAAAAACCCTTACCAGCGATTGAGACTCATCACCGCAGACAGGAACAGATTACAGCAATTAATCAAGACCTGGAGAAAGTTCAAACTTGGGGCGACCGAAATTTGGTCCAGTTCAATGCAGCAAAGATCCAAGCAGCAACGTTTACTAAGAAGGCCAATACAGCGGGCCCTGACATCATTATGGCAGGATCGACCATTCCTTCATCCTCGTCAATCGGGCTGCTGGGTGTCTCGGTCAACAGCAATACGTCATGGCATGACCATGTTGCTAACATCGCAAAATCAGCCTCCCAGAAGCTTGGTGCGCTATTTCGCAACAAAAAACTCTATACACCGCAGCAGCTGCTCTTGCTGTACAAAGCGCAAATAAGACCGTGCCTAGAATATTGCTCACATATCTGGGGTGCCGCACCAAAGCTTACCCTAAAGCTGCTGGATTCCATTCAGAAGAGGGCTGTGCGTCTCGTCGGCGATCCGGAGTTGTCTCGGAATCTGGATAGTCTGAAACATCGCAGACATGTGGCCGAGATGTCTCTCTTTTACAGATACTTTCACGGCAGATGTTCCCAGGATTTGGCCCGCATAATCCCGCCCCTGGCAACTCCTGTCAGACAGTCCCGACAGTCGGCAGAAGCGCATCAGTTCGTCGTACAACTAGAAACACCTAGAACATCGCTTTACCAGAACTCCTTTGTCTGGCGCACTGCATCACTGTGGAACTCACTTCCAGGACATCTGTGTCTCACTAATTACAACCTACAAATATTCAAGAACCGTGTCAATCAACATCTTCGCACACACACCGCTCGTCGAGCGCCATAGGATCTCCCTATAGTGTGTGTGCCACTGCCATAAAAAAAAAACACCAGGTATGGATTTTTTACAAGCGCTCCGGATGGTTGAGGATATTTAACATTATTAAAAAATATGTCCAGGAATTTTGATAAAGTTTGTGAGGAAACCCCTGCTTTCGTAAATTAATCGAACACAGAATTTTTAAATCTTGAGATTCCCTGAGAAATATCGATGCCAATATCTAGAAAAAGAATCAGAAAAATATTTCATGATGAGACATGCAGTGACGAAGCCCCGCAGGAACCAATAACCAAATTTATAATTGAAGTATTTAATGTAACGATGGACAAGGTAGTTAGATATTGTAATGGGAAGTAGATTTTTGGAGTCATACCGAACTTTATACGGGATTTTACACTTTTCAGCCTTCAAAAATTAAGCCATATTATACACAGGTAGAAAAAATTAACTCGAAATGCAGTTAAAAGATTTTACATCCAAGTGGTCAAACTAATCAATGTCCTTGCCAGAAGAATTCATACATGAAAATATTGAACTAGAAAAAGAACCGGAATTGAATACCTAAGCCAGATGATTTTCAATCTCGTTATAAAACTTGTAAAAAAATGTATTTTATGCTGTTACAAAGTTTTAATCAAATATAATCTTTACCGTGAGGCTTATCCAGATCTTGAAAAGGCGTACAAATACTGATATGTAACTTTGTCGATGTCACAAGTACCGTGTGAGCGATAATTTTTTAAATTAAAGTTTATTCCAAACAGATTACGAAGTTGCTTGTCTCAAGATCACCTAGAGGCATTTATGTTGATGGCTTGTGAAAAGGATCTTTTAATAAGTTTAAATAATGAAATATTATTAAATATCTTATCAGTGAATGCAAGGGTCTTAGGGATATGATATTTATATAATGTAATTTTTTATCTGCTCTTTAACAGTTTAGACTTTTGACTTTTGTTTTTTAGTTTTAAGAAAATAGTTTTTGTTACATTTGACTTTATAACACCAAGTTAATAATATATCGTTAAATATATTATTCTTATGAAAACCTAAGCATTAGCAGTGGAGTTTGGGTTATTAAGCAATACGGGTATCTAAATGAAAATAGTTCATAAATTTATACAATTTTAAAACGCCTACTCGTATTTAAAAATAAACATAAGAGCCCGAGGAGAGGGCCGGTAATCTCATTTGGCGCCCAGGCCGATTTTCAGGCCCAGTCCGGCCCTGCCTGTAGCATCCTTAATATTCGAGGTATCAGAGTGAATAAAAAAAGAAAATGTTCAAAAAGGATCGATCTTTAATTTGGCATTATCGAATGATATTGAATTTCATTTGTTCACTCTACAGAGTGTCCCAAAAATTGACAAAAAAACATTACTTTCTTTTTAGCCCTGTATATGACATTAGAACATTTTTTTTTAAATCAGCAATACCGCTAACGAATTCTGAAAGAACCAGGCTACAATCTAACAAAAAAAAAAGTCAAAATCGAATGAAGGGTTCAAGAGCAAATTGAAGTCAAACTTAGTGTAAATTTTGCCCGTTCCCCTAATTATGCCGGTGTGTGTATTAAATAGATAGGTGATATCTAGTTTCAGTTTATCAAAATATATTCTATTTTGATAAACTGGGTATTCAAAGGTTCTTGCTTTGAAATTTCGTTTTCCTGTAACAAAAATAGAATGAGGCGCATCTAAGGGCTGAGTTCATGACTCGCATCCTTGTTTTAACCGGAAGCCCTTAAATATTATTTATGTATGCAGAAAACTACATATAAAAAAAGTTAAATTTACAAAAAACAAGTTTTTGTTATATTTTTTCGAGATTTTTGCATCTAAAATGTACACTTAATTGTAAAATTTCGAAAAAAATTACATATTTCAATATACGCCGGTAAATGAGTTAAGACCACTTTGGATGACGTCACGCGTAAGCCGTCAGGCTTAGTTGTAGGAGGTAATGGGCCGAAGCCAGCAACTCACGAGTTGCACATACTATTTTTATCCGATCGGAATTAATTAGAATACGTATTTAAAAAATTAGAGCCAAATATTACGCTAAAAAAAAACGATGATTTAAATTTAAATTTAAAATGAAGAGCGAGCTTGGAGTTTATTACGTAACTACGAAAACCACAGCTAAATGTTACTTTTGATGAACGTCAGATACAAATAGGACGAAAATGTTATATTCCCGTCCTAGGACGGAAATGTTATATTCCCGTACAGTTATTGCATGTTGCCAAA